>RDRW01000475.1:0-240646 GCA_007896445.1 Puccinia hordei
TTCTTGGTTAAAACAAATAGTCTTCATTTCTCTCTACTTGTTGATCTTATTTCTATCTCCTTATTTGTATTTATTCTCTTAAATTTATTCTCCTCTTTTGTCTTGTTTCATACTAGTAGATGAGAAAATAATAAGGGGGGAAAAACAGCAATGTCCAACTTTTTCAGATCTTTGGTTCAAAAATAATGCTGTGTTTCCAACACATTTTGAGAACTCGCACTGTGCCACTCACACAATATGGCTAGAGGAACACCAGCAAAACTGGAACCATTTGAAGAAGTCCTGCTTGTGTATTTTGGCAGAAAGCTGGACAGGTAACAGTACAGTAAACCAAAAACAGCTGGCCCCTCTGCCCCTGATCCATTTTGGCAACATAATCCATCCATGATGGAGGACACCCTTACTGTTGAAGATGTGAAAAGTTTGCTTCCCCCCAGGCCAACTATCAACCCCCCTTCTTCAAGTTTACAAACTCTGTTGGTTAAATTTCTGCTTGAAAAAAAAAATCCCAAAGCATTGGGAGCCATTACAATTGATGTGTGTGTTGTTGACATGATTTTTTTATTATCAGAAAACACAGAAAAAATGATGAAGCAGCTTGTAGCCAACAATTATCAACTCACCTTGGTCCTTCACCAATTCCAGAGTTCCTTCACCAATTTCAGACTTGGAAAAATGTGTCAATCCTGGTCAGCCTGCACCCCAACCCCTCAAGAAGACATTTTCAAATGTGACGGATTCAAATGCAGGGCTGGAAATCCTGGGTGTCCAACCTCCAGCACCTCCAAATCTTGCCTCCCTGAAGGGGTGTTGATAAATGCACGCCAACACCCACCTGAACACCATTTTTTTTGGTGTGCGGGGCCTGCACACCAAAATGAATTGGCGTGTGGGGCCTACACACCAAAATTAATTGGTGTGTAGGGTCTACACGCCAATTTTTGGCCATAGGCCCTGCACGCCAAATATTGGTAGCGTGCGGGTCCCACACGCCAATGTTTTGGTATGTGGGAAACCTTGTCAGCCGGGCGTAGTTCCTCCCGGCCGACAAGGTTATAAAAACCTTTTGACCAGGAGGATTACCTCCTGGCTGACAAGGTTGTATAACCTTGTCAGCTGGGAGAATTCCTCCTGGCTGAAAAGGTTGTATAACCTTGTCAGATGGGAGGAGTTCCTCCTGGCTGACAAGGTTGTATAACCTTGTCAGATGGGAGGAGTTCCTCCTGGCTGACAAGGTTGTATAACCTTGTGAGATGGGAGGAGTTCCTCCCAGCCGGCAAGGTTGTATACCCTTGTTGGCCGGGAGGAACTCCTCCCAGCTGACAAGGTTGTATAACAAGGTTATACAACCTTGTTGGCCGGGAGGAACTCCTCCCAGCTGACAAGGTTGTATAACAAGGTTATACAAACTTGTTGGCCGGGAGGAACTCCTCCCAGCTGACAAGGTTGTATAACAAGGTTATACAAACTTGTTGGCCGGGAGGAACTCCTCCCAGCTGACAAGGTTGTATAACAAGGTTATACAACCTTGTTGGCTGGGAGGGACTCCTCCTGGCTGACAAGTTTATACAACCTCTTCCTTGTCCGCTAGGAGGAACTCCTCCCGGCTGACAAGGTTATACAACCTTGTTGGCTGGGAGGAAATCCTCATGGCCAATGACTTGCTCATGTAATTGAACTGGTCCACCAGTTCTATTACGTGATACAATATCCCACACGCCAAACAATTGGTGTGTGGGACCTGCACACCAAAAAATTGGCGTGCAGGACCCGCACACCAAAACATTTGGTGTATGGGGCCTACACGCCAAAAGAATTTGGCGTGTAGGGTCTACACGCCAATTTTGGCCAAAAATTGGTGTGTAGACCCTACACACCAATGTATTTTGGTGTTTAGAGGCCCCGCACGCCACAACAAATTGGAGTGCGGGTGGGCATGAACCTTTGGCGTGCGTTTATCAATTCCCTCCCTGAAGCCCAAAAAAACTATTCATTCACTTTAACCCACTGAATACTGCACTCAAAGATGTGCCACATATAGAAATTTCCAGCAATCAAATGAAGCCCTCCTTAAGATTGGAGCCATGGTTGAAGGCAAAACAGTTTTGTTCTGTGGAGATAGTATGCTTCCTTCAGGATACCTATCTTTCTATGTCAAGAGCCAAAGCCACCAAAATTGGGTCTTGGATAACAAACATCTGTGGTCCAAATAAGTTCACCCCAACCTAGAGGCCTCCCCCAGTACCTTCTCTGTTATGGTTCATGTTATTCCACAGATGTTTGAAATCACCAAGTCTTCAAATCTTGCCACACCCACCTCTGAGAACAACTTTCAACCTGCCAATCTTGCAAGAAATTTATGGATGGCCTCAACTACAAATGATGAAGTACCCAAAAAAGATGGTTCTTTTGAATTGGAATTCACCAACAAAGATTTGGAAATCCAGATAGAGAGTTCTGGAATCTTCTTGAACTACAATTCTCACCAAAACACCCACTTCAAACCTCAACCACCTCAGTGCTTCAATTTCCTCAGGATGGGTCACTTGGAAAATGGTGCAGAGAAGCTGCTTGGGTACTCATTAACCCAATGAATTTCCAGAAGGACTTGGCAGTGTCAAGACATGTTTCCTTTGTAAGGACGGTTTGAAGAACAACAATCACACACCTATTTATCAAGCCTGTCCCAACAAGAAGTCTTGGATTGAGAAACACCGTCCACCGTCTCAATGATAGATACAACCATTGAAACCCCTGATAAATCACAACCAACTCATCACACTGAATCATCATCTTGTTTTTCCAACCTTCATATAGATTTACTCTCATCTTCCACTCCAAAGGTTCCCCATTCAGATTAACTCAGTTTCTTTCAACTTAATTGCCATGTTTCAAATTTGGTAACACTCAGCATCCTCAATTCCGCCTTATAATTTTATATCCTAATTCTTCAAGAAACCTGGGTCAATCCATTTGACCTGAACCTGCCTCATCACTCAGCTTTGCACTCCTAAACTGCTCATAAACAGTCTCCCAAATCATGGCACCAGAGCCACAAGGCTGTCTTTTATTTCAAGCTCTCAATACCTTCCCAGAAAGTCAAGATCCTGGATGGTGGGTCCCAGAACCCAGTTGGCCTAGAATTTACGGGCATTGATTAAAGGATTTATGATTGATTGCTAAAAACCTGAACCAGAACTGAAAACAAATGTTGTTAGAAGAGTAATGATGAGATGTACAAGAGATAAATTTAGAAAGAAGAGAAAAGAGGCACACCACTAATAAGATGGAAAAAGATACGAGTAGAGAGGACTTTGGAAGGGAGCACTGCCAGCATAATTGCCTAGGATGAAGTCATCCCAGTTAAACTGGGATGCACTCAACCAATTTAAACTTGGTTGAAATCAACTGATGAAATACAAATCCAAGGGACCCCCCTTGGTTTTATATTTCATTGGTTGAGGTCAACCTACTTTAAATTGGTTTTTTTGCATCCTAGTTTAACTGGGATGAACTCAACCTAGGCAATTATGCTGGCAGTGGAGGTGAGAAGCAGAAAGTGAGAAAAAAACTAAAGAGAATGATAATTTAATGAAATTAGCGCTTTAATCAACAACCAACATGAGAGAGAAAAAGAGAGTCAGAAAGTGAATAACAAACAGCACGTTGAGCAGACGTGTTGTGATAATGAGCCTTGTTTTGATGTTGACGAGATCTTGAGTAAGGGATCTTCTATCAATCTTGAAGAATGTCAAAGCAAGAAGTGTCAATTAGATAAGATACTTTGATGTGTGAGTGTTGAGACTTTACATTTAAGGACTTGTTGAGCGGAGCGTTGGTCGCAATCTTGAGCCAATATTCGTGAGTCTTGATTTTGATCAAGGAATGAAGTTGAGAATCTTGTCAAGTCTAGAGTATGCTAGTCGACAAGATTGTTTCTTTTAAGCATGTTTATCTCAACCCTAACCAATTACAGCTGCGCGTTTCATAGACAGTTTGCAAAGCATCAGAGCGTGCAAAGGTAACAACGTGCAAGGATGAGGAGCGCGCAAGGAGCACGGCAAAGAGCGGGAATAGTACAACAAAGAATAGGGGGAGTATTGCAAGATTTCAACATTGATGAATCCACACCAATGGGCGCACGCCCACGCCCAACGCACACCAATATAAAAAAAGGTGTGCTGCCCGCACGCCTTTTTTTTATTGGCGTGCGGGCTGCACGCTCATCCCTGGGCGTCAGCACGCCTGTAGATGGGTGTGCGGGCTGCACGCCCATCTACAGGCGTGCAACACTGCAGGTGTGCGGGTCGCACACCCCGTTCAGAAAAGGGTGTGCAAACTGCACGCTCTTTCTATGTGTATAGGCAGGGGCGTGCCCCTACCTATATACATAGATTGGCATGCGGCTTGCACGCCAATTCTTTGTATATAGGTAGGGGCACGCCCCTGCCTATATACATGCTGATGTCATGCGTACACAGGAATGTACGCATGACATCAGCAACCGGAGGGAATCCCTCCGGTCGAGGAGGGTATACAGCCTCCTTGACGGGAGGGAATCCCTCCGGTTGAGGAGGCTATACAACCTCCTCAAACGGAGGGAATCCCCCCGGTTGAGGAGGTTGTACAACCTCCTTGGCCGGAGGGATCCCGGTTGAGGAGGTTGTACAACCTCCTTGGCCGGAGGGATCCCGGTTGAGGAGGTTGTACAACCTCCTTGGCCGGAGGGATCCTGGTTGAGGAGGTTGTACAACCTCCTGGACCGGGGGGGATCCCTCCAGTTGAGGAGGTTGTACAACCTCCTTGGCCGGAGGGATCCCCACTGGTCGAGGAGGTTGTATAGCCTCCTCGACCGGAGGGATTCCCTCTGGTCAAGGAATTTGTACAACCTCCTGGACCGGGGGGGATCCCTCCGGTCAAGGAGGTTGTACAAACCTCCTCGGCCAGAGGGATCCCCACCGGTCGAGGAGGTTGTACAACCTCCTCAGCCGGAGGGATCCCCACCGGTTGAGGAGGTTTATAAACTCCTCGACCGGAGGGGGATTCCCTCTGGTTGAGGAGGTCATACAACCTCCTTGACCGGACGGGCTTGCAGTCCCCCCCGGCAGGGCGTGCGGCTGAACTCCCATCCTTGGGGGTGTTGCACGCCTGTAGATGGGCGTGTGAACTGCACACCCATCTACAGGCGTGCCCACGCCCAAGGATGGGCGTGCAGCCCGCACACCAATAAAAAAAAGGCGTGCAGGCTGCACACCTTTTTTTAAGGGTGTGCGCCCATGGGCGTGGGTTTATCAACCCCCAGAATTTACACCACTATCCGGGTAGTTGTTTCATGTTTTTAATGTTTATAAACCTCCCCCCTCCTTCCCTTCAATTTAAATTCTCAAAGATTTGCTGATGTGCATTTACTCCCAGCAAATTCCCAAAATAGTTTTATGGATTCAAATCTGTACCACAGACATTGGAATCTGCCAGGCATCAGAAAAACAGATCCACAAGCCATTAACCTGCTAAGTTTTATTTATTGTTTAGGTTTCTGTGTTGCCTTGCCCAAACACATCCCTACCTTCTACTCCAATAAAGGGAGAGGATCAACTATTGATCTCATTTGGTCCCATATGGTCAAATTTTCTGGGCTCACAGAATATCCAGGACAACTCTGCCTCAAAAAATAATTTTGGCTTGGACCATCAGGCTCTCTGCTTCCATCTTACCTCAAAATAAAAGATTTTGAGTTAAAGAATTCAAGGACTACAAGTAAATCTAAAATGTGTTATTGAGACAATTAAAACTATTCAAAGATCGGATTTGAGATGCTGGTGAGTTATTTCAACAGCATTTTGAAGACTTGAAATACCCTTATCCTTGAGGATCAGTTATGTGGTCTGAACATTTGGCGAGTTATGTTGTTGGTGTGGAAATAAAGGTGACCACAGTGACAGAAAAGGTAGGTTGCCCTTCTTCCTGGTTGGTTCCGGTGATTCTTTGATTTCCTCTGTGGGATAAAAAACTGTTAGTGGATGGTTGACTGGATTCCCTGCAACACCTTATACTCAGCAAGGGGACCGTTCCTCTTGCGTTTGTCTTCCTGATGATGCCCTTCACAGTTGTGCTTGTCCGCACACGCTGAAAGTTGCTAAGAGAGTTTTGAAGTAAAGAGATTTCTTATATGCGCTGTAGTTGATAGCTATCTACTTCAATGATAAGATAAGATCCCGCAACTCTTTTACAACACTCTATTTATACAACACCCCCCCGGTCATGACCCACAATCCCCAGTACCGTCCCTGGAGCCCTTCTTGCCCGTCTCCTCAATTCCGCATTGCACCGCAGCCTGCCCCCAACTACTATACCCTGTTGAACCCTGCAGTTGTCTGTCACTCCCCTGCGCACAACTCTTCTCCTTCTTCCCCCGCTCCACTTGCGGGCCTGGTGCCTCAAACCCCGTGGTTCCACCCGGTCCCCCTACGTCGCGCATACTGAAGTGGTCTTTGTCCGCTCGACCAATTGCCCGCGCCAACTATAGAATGTCACATGCTGCGCCCTCGTGCTTTCCCCGCGGAATGTCCGGTGACATTTGGTAAGTACCCCCCCTACCTCAGCCTCAGCCTGCCGCTGAGCCCGCGGCTGCGGGCTCAGCTTCATTGCTGCACCTCCTGTATATAAGTTCTCCCACATCGGAAGTTTGGGTGAAATCAGGAGGTTTGTGTTGATCATGGAATTGAGATAATCAGTTAATGAGATAATAAATATTGAAGAGAGTCTCTTTAGAGGAATGACTGAGCCAATAAAGGCCAGGATCAGAAGTGATGGGAAGGATGAATTGGTTTTATGTCTGATAAAGAAAAGAGAAAGACAACTAGAGAGTGTAGAGACTGTACAATGGAGATGTGTCTGGTGAGATTCAAACTCACAACCTCAGCTAAGCTGAGACACATGCTAGAGTGCTGCCTTTACCAACTAGGCTACAGACGCTTGTGACTCCCAGGGTGTTGGTTGGTAGTCCTCATGGTTCAGCTGGTGATACATCATGGTAGCAGACTAACAGGCAACTCAACAGAGAGCTCTGGTGAGCCTGATATAGAAGTAAAACAAGTGACAGGCTTGTTACATGAATGTGAAATGAAAGTAAACTTGTAGGTGAATAAATTGTAAGATAAAATAGAATGCACTCTACAGTGAAATTCTACACTGCCAGAATAATTGCCTAGGTTGAGTTCATCCCAGTTAAACTAGGATGCAAACAACCAATTTAAATTAGGTTGACCTCAACCAATGAAATATAAAACCAAGGGGGGTCCCTTGGATTTATATTTCATCAGGTGATTTCAACCAAGTTTAAATTGGTTGAGTGCATCCCAGTTTAACTGGGATGACTTCATCCTAGGCAATTATGCTGGCAGTGCTCACACAAAAAATCCAGAACCCCTTTACCGATGAAAGTTTCCCGTCTAGAAAGAGGTCAAGAACGACCGTCTAAACCCACACTTATCTAAGTGTCAATGCCCGTATATCCTGATCATTGGGGACCCAGATGAACAGGCCCAGTGTTTAAATGACACCATTATGTTGATTCAGGAAATTTTTGGCCGTAAATTGAAGATCAACCTGGACAAAGCCAAACCATGGTGGTGCAAGAGGGGTCTTGATCATGTGCTGCGTACCAGGAACCAAGCTTGCCATTGGATGATTTTAGCCAAGTCCCCAGAGGCAATTGAATGTTACAAACGGTGGAACACTTACTTCTTGTTGCTGGTCCAAGCCCTCAAGCAACAGAACTGGCAAAAAATGCTGTAAGATCCTGCAGAGGGGGACCTTTATAGGGTTTTAAGCTTAAAGAATTTTTCAACAGGTTGCAGAATCCTCCTGCTCGGGAATAGCAACAGAGTTCTAATTCATGAGAAAATCAAGGAGGCTGAGTTACTTCTTGTTGGAATTTCAGTCACAAATTTCCTGATTGATTTTTCAGACATCAAATTTGACTTAGCCTGTGGGCTTGCTAGTTACGCACAGGTATTGGTGGAAGAGGTTTTGTGCGCTATTAGATGCATCAAACTCAAAACAGCCGCTGGAGTGGATGGCATCCCTAATGAATTCTTCAAGGTCTTTTCCTCATATTTAGCCAATGCACTATATGACCTCTTCAACAATATCCTTTTTTGAAGCAAGTTTCCAAAGATGTGGAAGACTACAGTTACGGTGTAGAACTACTCTAGGGGAAAAACAGAACTTGGAAGGGATATGTATAACTACACTAGTACTAATATAGTTTATGACAAAAGGTGCTGATATAAGAGCTGCCTTCCTGACTAAAGCTTATGGGAAGAGTGTAAAACTAAGAATAAAATACAAGTTGTGGCTGATTTCTATTTATTCTTACATGACTAGTACTAATGAGCTTTGCTCCTACACCTACACGGTGGGGAGACTTGAGGAAGAGTTTTGAAGGAAAACTTTTTGTGTAAAAGGGTAAATGGCAATAATATCTAAGTGGAGACCAACAAGAGAAATAGATTTGAGAGATGAAAAGAGAACAGACCTAGAAGAGTTGGTTAGGTAGATGAGTGAGATGTTTGTGATTTGAAACAAAATATGATTGAATGGAGAAAAGAGCTATACAACTAATTTAGAGCTATTTAAATTACATTCAATAATCAGTTAGGTTTCAATCTAATATCACTGATTAAAATGACCACTCAACCTTAATCTCACTAAGTTCAATTTGTTTATCAAGGGGAATCCCCCAGAAGGGGATCTGCCCTTTGGCTTGCAACAGCTGAAGTCAATGTCAAATGTGAAATGGCTAGGGATGTGGTTAGACAGAAAAATCCTTTTCAACCTCAATTTCAAGACTTTGGAGGAAAAAGTGGGGAAAACAATCAGTCAGCTACATATTTTTGGCAACTCCAGATGGGGTGCAGGGGAGGCTGATTGGGTCAGATTTATCTGGAACGTTTTATTTCCCAGACTTACTTGTGGAGTGGCTATTTGGTCCACCAAACGTAAAAAGGGGAAGATCAAGACATTGGTGGACAAAGTAGATAGATTAGTGGGCATTTAATCTTTAGGAGTTTTCAAATCCACCTCCTTGGGCTTCATCAATTGGCTGCTCCAGGATTTATCAATGAAGTTATCAAGACAAGTTTTTCATTCTTCTCCAGGAAACTTATTACTAGCAAAACTGAAAACATGGTCCACTCCCTTATTCTTTCCAGAGGAGTATATTCTCAGCAACTCTTTGCTGATTCAGCTCAGAATAGTTTGGCAGTTGATCAAATAGAGGTGGTAATTACCTTGCTCCCCAAAGTAATTCACTTACCTTTGACATTTGAGAACAACTCAACAAGAGACATGGAATATCTCCATGAAGGCCTACCCAAGGAAAACACAATTCAATCTGTTAAGTATTTGCTATCAGTTAACTTGTTGGATCCTGAGGTGTTGGGAATTTTCAGTGATGGGTCCTATCACCCAGACAAAGGGGGAGCAGGAGCTGCCATATGTCCAAGTCAAAACCTTTTTGGTGCTATAGTGCTAAGCAAAGATGCGGTTGTATCCAACCATGAATGCAAAGCTGCTGGGATACTAGAAGGAGTTCACTTGGCCAAGGAAATCTGAAAACTCAATTGGATCAAGAAAATTGTTTTTTATGTAGACAATCAGGGCTTCATCATCAGGACCAGGACTCCAATGGCACCAACACCAGGCCAAAGTATCTTTAGGGATGTTGATACCAGCATCTCAGATTTTCCATTGGAGACCAGGATTATCTTTGCATGGTGCCCTGGTCATAATGACATTGTAGGAAATGAGCTTGTGGACCAATTGGACAAGGAAGCGGTGGGGTCCCCCTCCACCCCTGTTTTGTTTGTTCAAAGAAACCCCATGAAGATACAATAACAGGTCTTGGTTGACCTCATTGCAAAGAGGTCATCTTCAGGATTGACTATTGCACATAGTTCACTCATCAATCAAATTGTGTCAGGAAATTGCATACTAAAATGATTTCTTTTCAGAATTAACAGAGCTTGCAATCCTCTCTGCCCAAACCGTGGTGGCAGAGATAATTTCAATCACTTGATGAATTTATGTCCTTCTTTTAAAGGACAGAGAAGATATTTACAAATACAACTCTGGCGACTCAAAATCCAATTCACAGCTGACAAGTTGGAAAAACTTCTTCTGACACGTAAAGTGGAAGAATCTTTATCATGGTTTCTCCTAGAATCCAACCATTTTCCAGATCAAATCCCTGTTTGAATTTTTAAAACCCCCGCTCTGATTCACCATTTGGTTAAATTTTTTTATTGTTCCCTACACCTTTTAGTTTTGCCATTGCTTTTTCTTTTTCTCTCTCAGTATCCTTTGCCTGGTTGTCAGTTTCCTCCCCATTTTCTTAGAATGTTAGCGTATCTTTGTCAGATTTGTACACCTGTTTTTCAGATGAGATGTTACTTATAAGATTCATAGTGTGCAATGCCATAGGCCAAATTACACTTAAAAAATAAGGCCCTGTTTGGGAGCAGTGATGTGATGTGATGTTGCACGTTTATGTACGGTGATACACATCACTTGTAACTTTGCCAATGCTCAACATCACTTGAGAGTTTAGCTACCAAAACTCGAGTGATATACACTGCACATAACTCTGAGCCACCGTTTGGCTCATCATCCTAACTATGCCATCAAATCTGTTACATTCACTGGAAAATGAAGAAAATGTCACTGATTCTTTTTCTGAAACATATCTTCCTCCATTTCAATATCCAAAGTGTTCAATGTTTCATTCCAAAACAAGGAGTTGAGGGGAGTTCTGTCGGACTGAGTCTGCTGAGTTGAACTGAATTTCTGGTTTAGAGGATGGATGTTTGGGTCCCAAGAGTTGAATGCAAGCATTTTGTTCAAGTTGTGAAGTGCAGAGATCAACAAGTATGCTGATATGACACCAAATAGTACCCCAGGGGTACTATTTGGAGTTTGGCGGGGGCTATAAGCAGTGATGCCAAAAGTTGTGATATACATCACCACTTTTGAAAACTGCCAAACATGCAAGTGATAGAATATGGGCTTCTGTGAGGCCCGGTTATGAAGAGGGGGTGATTTACATCACATCACTGCTCCCAAACGGTGCCTAAAAATAAAAAAGGTGACCCCGGGGATACCGGTCCCCCGACCGAGGGAGAGGCTTTGGTCTCGAGACCTGGACCACCGGCCAGGGACATCACTCAGCCGCCACCTGTGTCCACCATGCCACTCTATTCGCTCAGTTGTCTTGCCCTTCATTACTCTACCTACACTCCTCTCAGGTCTCTGGTTCATACTGCAGCTACCTTGGTTGAGTCTAATGGCGGACTCGTTCGCCAAATTGATTACCTTGGTCGACGAAACACCCCTCAACGTATCCGAGCACCCGGTCTTGTACCCGGAGGTGTCGGCGAAGCCGAGTGAGCGTTTCTCGGAACTGTCGTTCGACCAGTTTACTTGTTATCACTAAGTTTGAAGGTTTGATGTTTAACGATTCATCGTCCATGGACCATGGTGGTCTCCCCAATCCTATTGCTTCCTCTTCCTTCATCCTGAAACAGTTACTGGACGATGCAATTTGATGCTAACCCACCCACCGTTAGAGAGCTAACAAACCGGTTGAGAGTTGATCCGCGAGTGCTTAGGTCAGTGTTTCCCCTTTGACCTCTGCACGAATACCTCAGGTCAAACAATCCCACCAGTCTGGGATTCGCTCCGAGTTACATATGTACATACGAGCCATAAACAAAGAGAAGACTGACTGGTTGGATCCCCCCTTCTCGATCTAAACAATAGACACACTACTTTGTTGGTCGGAAGCAAGCTTAGAGAGGTTGTAGCACCTCAGTGGAATCTCACTCTTCGACCCTCATTGCGACTACCAAATGATGACGAAAAAGTGGACACCCACCAGCGGGCTCTAGACCACGATCATGCTACCAGCCAATAGATGGGGTCTGATAGTTTTTGCTTCTAAGTGAAATGCCGTGTAATTCGGTTCATTTTTAAAACTTACACCCAGATGTTGTGTCGCGTACTTTTCTTCTCAGTCTAACGTACGGGGCTCTTGTGTGCGCATCTTTTTGTTTGGGCCGAGTTTACGGGCACTTGTATGCATATGATAGCCTCGATAGCTTCGGCAGCTTTTTGAAAACAATAGCCAAGTCATGTCCCCTGCTGCTTTTCTGTCTACACAAAATCAATGCACCCTACTTTTTTGTTACTTTCCTTAGGGTTACTTTTCATATTGGTCATCTCCCATTGTCATCAGAATTCAACTCCAGCACATATTTCTACTCAGGATGCACCACGATTTAACCTTATGGAAACTGAGCATTCAGCCCGTTTATTGCACATCATAAAACCCACACACCCTTTCTCCTCGGCCTTCTACACTGTACCGCAGGCTGATCGTCCGTCAAGTCATACCCATCAACCCCTAAAAAACATTAAAAAATCTCTTTATCCACCCAGTCTCCGCATCAAATTACCCGCCCTCACCACGGTCGTTCGCAATCGAGATGCCGTATTGTGCTACAAACCACTCGCTGGTCAGAAGGGCGGTTGCATCCCCTACCCAGGTTGCCGCTCGTCCAGCCGGATCTTCTCCCCCAGTTTCACCCAACGAACCAGCTCCCTTCTTGCTCTTCCCTGGAGAAAATCCGAGTGACTTGAAAGGTGTCCCTTTTACTACACTACCACCTTCGGCCATAGGCACCCCAGTCCCGCCTGTCGCTTCACGTCCTGCTTCTCAAATTACTGCCGCCAGTGCTATTCCGACTACATTCGCCAGCGTCGGAACCTCTCACATCCCTCAGCCGACTGCTTCCGGAAGGACCCTCCCTTCTCCTTCCTCCTCCCAGACGCCCGAATCATCTGAGCCCCATAGCGGCTCGACCACAACAGTGGCCGTCGTCGTCTCTATAATTGTCGCGATCATCATTGGGGTGACTGGGTACGCAGTCTATCGGTTTCATCTGCGAAAAAAGATGCGGACGCAGGGCGAGTCAGTTAAGCTACGTCCACTGATTACAGCCCAGTCTATATCTCGGCCCATCTTGGCCACTCCCGACAGACCTCTTCTACCAGCTGGTCACTCAAGCTTTCGGCGTTCAAGAGAAAGCTTTGGACATCGTTCCAAGGGTCCCCCGCCCCCACTTTCTCCCATCAAGGAGAAGGGGCCTGGAGTTATAAGTACTCGGGATCGAAAAAATGATACGCGCAAGACGCGTGATTTCTATACCTATGATACCACAGACATATTGGACTCATATGGCTCTGAAGTGAGCTATCCTAGTACTTACGCCGCTGAGGTTGATTTTGAGTACCCGGTCTTCAGACCCTCCCCAGCTCAAGTGCCTAGGATTCATACCGTACAGGATGCCTATCCAACTACACCGACTGAAGGCGACGATACAAAAGTCCAATCTTCCCCTTCGTCCAATTATAACCAATCTTCTCGACGCCTTCAAACTGTGCCATTTAAAATCCCTAAACCTAAGCCGACTCATTTTACTCAACCGTTACGTAGATTCTAAACAGTATATGGATGGGCTCGGGAAATTCACAGCCGGGTTTAGGAGGGATAGCACGCAAGCATTCTATCGCACCTAACAGGCCTAATAATCACTTCAAAAAAGCTCCCTAGCGAATTTGATATATCGTTTTTTCAAACCAAGTATCAGCATTTTATACTTTTCACCGTGTAATTCTTCTATCTGTGTGGTCTATTCTTGTTGGATGTATGTATCTTATAATCCACTTTTTCTTGCACAATAATTAAAATTCTCTTGACCATTCGCTCTCGCCTACCGTTATATCTAAGTTCGCCAAGAAACGCAGCCAGCTTTCGTGCTACCGCAAAACTCAATGAATATCTCCAATTAGATATCAGCCGCAAGGTGGATGTGGTTTACGTGGGTAACCACATCTGAGAAAATTAATCCCTAATTGCATTTCACGACTTTCTCGATGGAAATTTGATACATTTCAATCATTCAGTCAGCTCCACGCAGACCAGACTTCAAATAGGTTGAAGGTTGTCATTGTCAACTGGTAATCCTGACGTCGAGTCAGTAAGAGCAACCGCATCGGTTGCGGTTTTGGGTAGGATTAGAGCATCTCCACCCGGGGTGCTATCCCGGGGTGCTAACACGGGTGCCATTATAGCTTTAACTCCAAAAAATCATATCGGGTTGCTGGATCTATGGACCCTCTAGCACCCGTGACAGATAGAGAGCCCATGACAGATGCTCCACTTTCTGGTGAATCCTGCCTTGACATCTTATTCTCCTTTCATACTTTCTCCCCCGAAAAACCTAGCATGTCCTTTGCCTCTGTTGAACAAGAACATTCATCAACTCCACAATGCCACAAATAGAAGTCAATCCTCTTCTTCTAGGTATTTCCCTCCACTCTATTGTTTCAAAGTTGCTTACTTTTTTAACTCTTGCTTATTTTTTTAACCTTTCACATTTATCAGGCAGCAACAAGAAAGAATTACCAAGCAAACCTGTTAAGAAGGGACGCCGTGTGTGATTGCTTGGGAAGCCAGCGTTTTCTGAATGACTTGAATTTTCAGGTTGATGATTGAGAGGATATAGAGAAATTGTATGAATCAATATACTGACAAAAAGGGCGGGGATGTAGGGGGAAAGCGGGGCTGAAGGTTTCATGAGTTTTTGGCTGCCAATATACCTACCACAGCTGGTGTCAGCTTGCTACTATGACAGAGCAACCTGTCACAAGTTTCCCACAAAAATTATTGTAAAAAATATAGAATATCAAATAAATAGTTAGAATATTATTTAATATTCTGAATCTACACTAAATTTAACCTAGGGTACCTCACTCACAGGTACCCCTAATTCCCACTCCTTCACTATGTAAATTAGCAAGTACCTTTTAAAATAAAAAGTACTTGACTTAATTAAATGCTCATATATATATATATATATACATATGCTTAAACCCCATTTCCAGTCATGGAAATGAGGTGTTGTGTAAATTAGGAGAGATAGTGTAAATACACCGTGTTTTACTCAAACCCCGCGTACCGCAGTCCGCAGAACTTGAAGCTCAACCCGCGTGACTGAAAGCCCGCGCCAAAGTTGGGATATAAGCCCCCGCGCAAACATTAAGCCCCTTACAGGCTCTCAACTTGGCACACGGACTCCACAGTCACTCAGGTACACCCAAATCTATAAAAACACGCCCCAGTGACCTCATTACATATGTTACATATGTAATAAAGATCACTGGGGACTAAATAATTAAATATAATGAATGGTATTTTTTATTTATACATATAAATAAAATATATTGAGTGAACAAACAGTACAAATAATACTGTGGCTTATTATAAATACAAATAAGCCACTAGTATTAATCCATAACAACTAGTACTAATGTACTACAGACTGTACCTCAATATAAATGAATAAATAATAAATAAATATCATAATAAAATCAATTGGTGACGTGTATTCAAAGCAAGGGCTGCTGAAGCGTCACCAAGAAAGCAAAAATGGCCAAAATGTGGTCCAAAGATCCCACAAGTTGGCCAATAACACCTACAGGGTCCCCAGAGGGAACTCAAGACTATTTAAGGAGCTCTTCAACCGCCCAAAGAAGGCTCCTCATGCTTCCCAATACCCACTAACAACCTTACCCACTTCTTATTAGATATATATCTTTATAACACAGTCTGGTAAGCTTCTTAGTAGTTATTCTTTAGCCCTGTCTTCCCCAACAACTTCACAGTGACCATCCAGCTCAATCATCCATCCATCCAAGCGCTTCAAACTGTCCAGTTTCACCCAGAATATCCCCAAGGTCCCTCAAGGTTTATTACTAGTAAGTAATAACCCTTTTTCTTGAAGATATTCCCCCATTTCCATTCCTGGGATTAAACCACCCCTGTTCCAACAGGCCCCAGTTTTCCAGGTCATTAAATCCTCTGCATTTACGTTCAAGATACCCTAGAGGGATTAAACCACCCCTGATTTATCAGGCCCCTCTGGTTTTAATTATATTAAATTTATTTAATATAATTATTACCACCTTTTTCTCTAAATTTTTACGGCACAATTCCCCCATATCTTTTGGGAATTGCACCTTTTTTACCTTACCCAGAGTCTTTGTACTCTTTCCATCTATCCTTGCGCCACCTGTAGCTAGAAGACAAGCCCCAAAGGGCCTAGTAAAAGGGCCAACAGGGCCCACTATGACTGGCCAAAAGGGGCCAACTGTAGTGAGCCTCATTCCAGCTTTCAAGCCTTGAAAAGGGTCCCCTAGGCCCCTTTTGGCCCTTCCCAGCCACCCAAGTTTGACATGTTAGGCCTAAAGGGCCCCTTTATATCTCCACATAGGCATCCAAGGGCCCCATTCCCCTGGGCGTTGATAAACGCACGCCAAGCGCGCACGCCAACGCCAACCCGCACACCAATTTTTTTTGGCGTGCGGGGCCTACACGCCATTTTTTTTTGGCGTGTAGGGTCTACACGCCAAAATAAATTGGCGTGTGAGACCTGCACGCCAAAAATGGCGTGTGGTTCCCACACACCATTTTTTTTTGGCGTGTGGGCCCCGCACGCCAAATAAAATTGGCGTGTGGGCCCCGCACGCCAATTGTTTGGCGTGCGCTCTCACACGCCAAACAATTGGCGTGTGGGAGCGCACGCCAAACAATTGGCGTGCGGGGCCCACACGCCAATTGTTTGGCGTGCGGGTCCCCCCTCGCTCACATAATCGAGTGGGAGGGACCACTCGATTACGTGAGCGAGGCCGGCTGACGAGGTTATACAACCTCGTCAGCCGGGAGGACTTCCTCCCGGCCGGCGAGGCTATACAACCTCGTCGGCCAGGAGGAAGTCCTCCTGGCTGACGAGGTTGTATAACCTCGTCAGCCGGGAGGAAGTCCTCCCGGCCGACGAGGCTATACAACCTCGTCGGCCAGGAGGTAGCCTCGCCGGCCAGGAGGAAGTCCTCCCGGCCAACGAGGCTATACAACCTCGTCGGCCAGGAGGACTTCCTCCTGGCTGACGAGGTTGTATAGCCTCGCCGGCCGGGAGGACTTCCTCCTGGCCGACGAGGTTGTATAACCTCGTCGGCCAGGAGGAAGTCCTCCTGGCCGACGAGGCTATACAACCTCGTCGGCCAGGAGGAAGTCCTCCCAGCCGACAAGGTTATACAACCTCGTCGGCCAGGAGGACTTCCTCCTGGCTGACGAGGTTGTATAGCCTCGTCAGCCGGGAGGAAGTCCTCCCGGCTGACGAGGCTATACAGCCTCGTGCCGGGAGGAAGTCCTCCCGGCTGACGAGGTTGTATAACCTCGTCAGCCGGCCTCGCTCACGTAATCGAGTGGTCCCTTCCACTCGATTATGTGAGCGAGGGGGGACCCGCACGCCAATTTTATTTGGCGTGCGGGGCCCACACGCCAAAAAAAAATGGCGTGTGGGAACCACACGCCATTTTTGGCGTGTGGGTCTCACACACCCTTTTTTTTTGGCGTGTAGACCCTACACACCAAAAAAAAATGGCGTGTAGGCCCCGCACGCCAAAAAAAATTGGCGTGCGGGTTGGCGTTGGCGTGCGCCGTTGGCGTGCGTTTATCAACGCCCCATTCCCCTTGTCCAAGCCCCGGACGGGCACACCAGCACTTGATGTTCTTCCACTCAGATCCAATTAATCTCTGCACCTCTTCATTATTATTATTTTCATGCCAGCTGATTATTTCTTCTTGTTCCTCTGAACACACAGATACCAGCAAGTATTCTTTGTGTCAACTTTTATTACCATCCAGCAGTGTAAGTGCATGTCTCTCAAAGTAAATAACAGCCAAAATTACTCACAGAAAATGTCTCACCCAGGCCAAAACCCCCCCTACTACCACGTATCTCCCAACCCATATGGCATCCACAATCAGCCGCACCCCCAATACCATAATGCAATAACGCATGCCAGTGTTCAGCCTAATGTCACCCAGTCTCACTTGGCACAGCATGTAAGCACACACAGCCCAATGCTTCTACTTAAACTTTCTCACACAGTCCTTCCTCCTGCCTCCATCAGCCGCACCCACCAGTTCCATTTGGGCAACCCCCTTGGTTCCACGCCCCATCCAACTCCACCATCCTTCCTCAAACTTCTGATCAATTCCCCGGCTTCCCCAATTACCTACACAATGCTAACCCAATCACACATAATCCCAAACACCAACACCTCAGCACACACCAACACCCCAGCTTCACCAACCATGGCCAGCCCTCAGGCCCCTCAAACTCAATGGCCTTTCAAATTCCAAAGCATGGCCAGCCTGCACCCCATATGGGGCACCAAATACCATCATTCAGTCCATACATCAACCTTCCCCCCCCCACCAATCATCCCAAACTGCCTCCTATAACAATAGTACAGCCTTCCCTCACATTCCAGTCACCAGCCAACTCAATCCAAACTTTTCCAACTACGACAATCCACCAATAACCCTTCAACAGGCATCAAACAATCCTCCCACCCACCAACCCAAGCAACCAACCTCCTATACATTACAGCATGAAATCTACTCCAACAACCGGCATGCCCCCAACCAATCCAACACCCATCATCAATACCCAGCAACCCTTATGCATCAATGCCCAGCAACCCGTCCGTCAACCAGCCCACATACTACTGGGACAACAACACTAACCAATCCGCTGTCAAAATCAATTCTCTGCTTGACTCATTAAGTCCGCCTGCCCCATCCGCCCAACTACCTACATCAATTGATCCACTGGCTTCCTTGGTTGTCCCTCAAATGACTGAAAATAATGCTCAAGGTAGGTCTAACTTTCTCTTGTAATGTATATTTCTTGAGAGCTGAAAAACTGTAAATCATCAGCTTTTCCCCCTGCCTGCTCCCTCTTTTTCCACCCAAACCAATGAGGATCAAGCTCAAGGTGGGTCTTAGTTTCTCTGATAAAGTTGCTTTATTGGGAGCTGACTATTTATTCATTAATCAGGTGGTTCCAACTCTACAACATGTGTGGTACCGTCTGCAGTCCTGGCATGGGCCACCAAGCATGGTTATCGGCTGGCGGTCTCAAGATCCAAGGCGGGGAAGAACATTTACCTTGCCTGCTCACTGGCTGGAGAAGACACTACCACCGTGGACTCCTGTTGGGCTTGTGAATCACATAATAAGCGGGTTGGATGCGCCTTCAAGATTTTGGGCCACTGTTCATGTGCCAAGAACCTAGACAACAATTATTGGGATCTCCACAGCAAGACTGTCCCTCACAACCACAATGTCATCCAGCACAACTACAAGGCCATCCACAAGACACTTGGGGCAGAGGGCCAAGCAGAGGTGGCTTGACTGGCCTCTCTTGGTTTGCAACCACAGGCAATTGCCCGGCAGCTTAGTACGACTGAGGGACGGTTTGTGACAAACCGTACAATTTACAACACAAAAGAAGCGCAGGAGATTGAGCGGAGGGCCGGAAACACCCCAATCAACCATCTTCTATGATGCCTCAAAGGCTCCAACTGGGTTGACAATGACGTTTACAATGATGATGGAAAGCTCCTCTACCTATGGTTTGCGCACCCTGGTTCAATGTTACTTGCTTGCAAGTTCCATCATGTGGTTAATATTGACTGCACCTACAAGACCAACCTCTGCAAGTACCCCTTACTACATGTTGTTGTCCAGACCTGCACAAACAACTTGTCCTCAATTGGATTTTGTCTCATGAGGAATGAGAAAAATGCGGCATACTCTTGGGCTCTGAATAAGTTGAAGTGAGTGGTGTGTTTGCCTTTTTTAGTATGAGATTGATAATCTGATGGGAATTCTACATACACCTATCGATTCTTGCAGGTTGGGATGGGAACCAGAGAGCTCTCCAAAGGTCTTTGTGACGGAGAAAGAGGTGGCTCTCTGAAATGCAATTGCGGAGCACTTCCCAAATGCCACCTCAAACCTATGCCCCTGGCACATCAATTGGAACATTTTCACCAACTGCAAACAGGCTTTTGCATCCAAGGAAGACAAATGGACAAATTTCATGAAGCTATGGCATGAGGTTACATATGCTCCAGACAAACCCTCTTTTGACACAGCTTGGGGAAAGCTTCAGGTGGACCCACTTCCAGCATAATCACCTAGGTTGAGTTCATCCCAGTTAAACTAGGATGCAAGCAACCAATGCAAAGTAGGATAAACTCAACCAATGAAATATAAAACCAAGGGGGGTCCCTTGGATTGATAATTCATCAGTTGATGTCAACCAATTTTAAATTAGTTGAGTGCATCCCAGTTTAACTGGGATGAATTCATCCTAGGCAATTATGCTGGCAGTGACCTCAAGGAACAAGTGAATGTTCTGGAATACCTTAAGAACCATGTTCTACCATTTTGCACATAATTCATGTCTTCATGGGCTGGGAAAACACTGCACTTGGGGAATCTGACATAATCTAGAGGTGAATCAGCTCATAGCTGGCTGAAAGCATACATGACATCTGGCAAGATAAACTTTGCTACCCTTTTCCTAAAAATTTAATCAGCTGTGGACCGGCACCTGGAAAAAGCACAGGTCACCATTGGGGGTGTTGATAAACGCACGCCAACGCCAACCCGCACGCCAATTCTTTTTGGCATGTAGGCCCTGCATTCCAATTTTGTTTGGCGTGCGGGTCCCACACACCAATTTTTTGGCCTGTGGGACTTGCTCACGTAATTGAGCCAGTGGACTGGTTCAATTACGCTAGCAGATCCCGACACGCCAACAAAATTGGCGTGTGGGAAATCTCGTTGGCCAGCCAGGAGGAGTTCCTCCCGGCTGACAAGGTTATACAACCTTGTTGGCCGGGAGGAACTCCTCCTGGCCAAAACTTGTCAGCCAGGAGGAACTCCTCCTGGCCGACAAGGTTTTATAACCTTTTCAGCTGGTGTGGAACTACTCAAGGGACAGAATAGAGCTTGGAAGGGAAATGGATGACTACACTAGTATTAATGTAAGTTATACAAAAGGTGCTGATATAAGAGCTGCCTTCCTGACTAATGCTATGGGGAATGAGGGTAAAACTAAGAATACAATAAAGGTGTGGCTAATGTCTGTCTATTATTGTGTTGGTTTAATTGTTTATAGTCTACGTCGATGTATGTGAGAGATCCGCTTTATCTTTCTGATATGGTCAGGGTTTAGTCAGCTTGATTGTTTTTGACGTATAGTACTCTGGTGGCTTACTAGTGTCTAGAGAGCCGCTTCCAGTTATCAGTGATCGTTTAGTTTTTATAGCAGTGATGTCCATTCTAACCTGTACATCTTGGTTTGTGTTAAGTATCTGGGTTAGAACGGGATGGAGATTTGAGTCAGTCATGTTGACTTCATTGTCTTGAGTCAGTGTTGAGAGAATTCTCACAAAGTCTGTGATTTTTACGGTTTGTATAAGATTAAGTGACCTCCAGATCGTTTTGCCTAAACTTTTGTTACTGGGAGGTAGAATGAGACATTATGTTGGGTTATTCATGTTTTCTTAGTCTCATATTCCTTGGAGATCTGACGGCTTACGCTTATTGAGATGATTCCTCATAGTCTGGGTTGTCGTTTAGTCTTATGTTGGGGTGGTTTTTAAATTTTCATATTTTGTTTGTTGTACAATAAGAGATTGGGGAGTAGAGTATGTTAGAGATTTGAGTTAGTTACTGATTCAATTGTTTGTGGTTGGGGGTGGAAGGATTATCTTTATTGTTGTTATCTTTCCGGCCTACCTGAAAGAGTTTTCAGGGTTGTTTTACTCATTCCTGTTTGTGTCATCAGATGGGAGGTTGAGTTTGTCGAGCTGTGTTGAGTTTTCTCTTTTTCTGTTCCTCCCAAATGTCACTCCCTTATTTCTAATTTCTAATATCAACTTGACTTAGACTAGATACAAAAATTTATACTAAGTTTTATTGTAATTACAAACTCTTAGTTCTATTTTTTGATTACTCTTTTTTCTGAGTCATTTTTTGATATTAAAATTTGATTAGTTTGACTTAACGCCTCAAATTATTTGTGACTTATAAATACATTTTTTCTTGATTAATTTGTCGGATTTGTCTAAAAGAGAATGAGATGCCATGTCTAGTCAATTACTTACAAGAACTTGTTTTTTCTGTCTCTCAAATTTTATTCACTGTCCTTTATTCATTATTGATTATTCATTATTCATTTTTCCATTACCACAATCTGAACACTTGTAACTAGTCTATAAAAACCAGCCTAGTCCAAGTAATAACAAATCATCAGTTCTCCTCATAAACATTGAAGCCCATCTTGAGTTGTCCCCCAGAGTCTGTTCACCAATCCCTTCCTCATTCTCTTTGCCTTAATTTCTTTACGATTAACAGTCGAAGTGACTGCTTCCAATTCGCACCGCTAGCTTTATTTTTTTTAACAATCCTCCATCATGACGGAAACCGTAACTCAGTCCACTCGGTACCTTCTCACTTCCAGCAATTATGCCACATGGGTTTACCCTATGAGAACCAAACTCGACGACATCGGCGCCCTTGATATTGTTATTGGATTAATTAAGCCTAATGAAAAAACCTCGCCGGAAGAGCTAGCGAACTTGAACATCTTGAATCGCAAGGGATATAATCGCATCATCCAGAACCTCGATGAAAACAATCTTGCTCTTGTCAGTACCACTCTGCCTAACAAGGACGAATTCAACGGCCGAGCACTCTGGACCCTTCTCAAGAACAAATATGCCGGTTGTGATCTCATTGCTCGATCGACTGCTTTGGATGCCTTTCTGGATCTCGAATACACCAATATTTCGTCATTCTGTTCTGATATACGTCTCGCCAACAAGAAGCTCGTCCTTGCAAATACATTGAACGACGACCAAGTAAAAATGATGATTATGCTTCGAAAACTGCCTCGAGGTCAGTTTCAGTCATTTCGCGACATTGTCTCCATGGGATTTGCTACCGAAACATTTGAAGACATTGTTAAGCGACTCGAAGCGTTCGCTACCTCAAACAACATCAAGAACGAATCAAATCAAACTGATCCATCGACCACCTCAACTATGTATACGAGTTCTAGAACTTCTAACCGCGACTCAAACACGTCCTCAACTTTGTCTCCAGTCTGCTCGCACTGCAAGAAAACCGGACATCGTCCCCACAACTGTTGGGTAAAGTTCCCTGAGAAGGCTCCCAAGACCGAATCCGCTCACTTTACCGTTATTGACAACTACCAGCAACAACAATGTATCACCAATTGGTGCACCCTCCCAGACGGTACCCGAATGAATGCCGATGACATCCGCTACGACAACCTCTGTACAATGTGAAAACCAGCTGCCAATTGTCTCAGTCGATCGCACTCAGTCAATCTTACTCAGTCAAATCGCTCCCTCTCAGTCGATCGTACTCAGTCAATGTTACTCAGTCTCTGTTAACGCCCCCAGTCAATTGCTCTCACTCTCTCCTACTCTTCTACAAACAATCACCAACTTACTCAGTCTAACATCCCGATCACTTTCAAATCATCACTTCACCAACTCAATCCCACTTCTTATTCTTTGGTTCTTTTGGTCAGAACAGAGGGGGCGTGTTGAGTTTTCTCTTTTTCTGTTCCTCCCAAATGTCACTCCCTTATTTCTAATTTCTAATATCAACTTGACTTAGACTAGATACAAAAATTTATACTAAGTTTTATTGTAATTACAAACTCTTAGTTCTATTTTTTGATTACTCTTTTTTCTGAGTCATTTTTTGATATTAAAATTTGATTAGTTTGACTTAACGCCTCAAATTATTTGTGACTTATAAATACATTTTTTCTTGATTAATTTGTCGGATTTGTCTAAAAGAGAATGAGATGCCATGTCTAGTCAATTACTTACAAGAACTTGTTTTTTCTGTCTCTCAAATTTTATTCACTGTCCTTTATTCATTATTGATTATTCATTATTCATTTTTCCATTACCACAATCTGAACACTTGTAACTAGTCTATAAAAACCAGCCTAGTCCAAGTA
The DNA here is from genome assembly GCA_007896445.1 of Puccinia hordei. NCBI lineage: Eukaryota > Fungi > Basidiomycota > Pucciniomycetes > Pucciniales > Pucciniaceae > Puccinia > Puccinia hordei. The sequence goes on from RDRW01000475.1 coordinate 24,048, forward strand.
ATAACAAATCATCAGTTCTCCTCATAAACATTGAAGCCCATCTTGAGTTGTCCCCCAGAGTCTGTTCACCAATCCCTTCCTCATTCTCTTTGCCTTAATTTCTTTAAGCTGAGTGAGTTGTTTGTAATCTGTGTTGATGTGTTGTAGATATTAGTTCAGACTGCAAGCATGATCAGGGTTTTTTAGATTAGATCATTGTTGATATGTTGCTGATCTAATGGCTTACCGGTTGTAGGAAAGTATCTTAATTTCTCTGAGCTGTTTTTCTTGGCTCATATAGGAGTGGTCCCTGGATTATCCTAGTCGGTTATGTATGAGTAAGCATTGAGGAGTAGAGGTTGTGTTGGGGTAAGGCGTATTGTTTGAGTTTTACAACTGGTCCCCTCCTTTGTTTTCCTGCAGATGATATCAGCCAACTTTGAGGTCATCTTTATAGCGACTCGGTTTTAGCTTTGGTGATTGTTCCACCGAAGACTAGTACTGATGAACTACTTACTACACACACCAGGTGAGAGGAATGGATAAAAAGGGACGTTGATGAACGCACACCAACAGCGTACACCAACGCCAACCGCACGCCAATGTTGTTTGGCGTGCGGGGGCTACACACCAATTTTTTTTGGCGTGCGTGCCCTACACACCAAAAAAAATTGGCGTGTGGGAGCGCACGCCAAACAAATGGTGTGTGGGTCCCACACGCCAATTTTTTTTGGTGTGTGGGTCCCACACGCCAATTTGTTTTGGCGTGTGGGCCCCGCACGCCAAACAAAGTTGGCGTGTAGGCCCCGCACGCCAATTGTTTGGCGTGCGGGTCCCCCCCTTGCTCACATAATTGAATTGGAGGGCCAATTCAATTACGTGAGCAAGGGGAGGACTTCCTCCCGGCCAACGAGGCTGTATAACCTCGTCAGCCGGGAGGACTTCCTCCCGGCTGACAAGTTTATACAACCTCGTCGGCCGGGAGGATGTCCTCCCGGCTGACAAGTTTATACAACCTCGTCAGCCAGGAGGAAGTCCTCATGGCCGACAAGGTTGTATAGCCTCACCGGCCGGGAGGACTTCCTCCTGGCCGAAGTCCTCCTGGCCGAAGAGGTTGTATAGCCTTGTTGGCCGGGAGGACTTCCTCCTGGCCGACGAGGTTATACAACCTCGTCAGCCAGGAGGAAGTGTTGTATGAGTTGTATAGAGTATATGTAATATAATTTTGTATGAGTTGTATAGAGTATATGTAATATAATTTTAATGTGGGGAAAGGGTTTGTTATAGCTCTGGAGTCAAGATGGGTCACGCAAGAGAGGGGTCAATCTTCTTATATTGAGGTTTAAGCTGGTATTTATATTTATATATTTTATAAGGGTGATGGTAACTCTACTAAGTATGTATACTAATTTATGGGATCTGTAATGTTGGTATATGTAGGGGTAATTTAGTAAGCTATGGGGTCCATATAGTAAGTCAGGGGGTCCATAAGGGAAAGAGGGAGGAACAGCTGTCCTTATATATCTGAGAAAGAGGAGGAGCCATCAGGCTGGAGGGAGGAACAACAAGGCTAAATTGACATGTAGCTGGTGGGAGAAGGAAGAACATGACAGATGAGTAGTGTGAAAGTGACTTATATGAAATAGTCATGATAGTGACATATGAGTAGTGGGAAGGTAGAGTTTATGTACAGTAGATATGATGTAAGATGTTACTGAATAAAGCCTAGTCATGTGCAGTGTATGTTGTGCAGTATCTATGTAGTTTATATAATATGTATTTTTTATCTTGGCTGTGTAATATATCTACTTATAATATGTACTTTTTGTATTCTATAACTTTCTTTACACTGTAACTTTCTGGATTATTCTTGCACTGCCAGCATAATTGCCTAGGTTGAGTTCATCCCAGTTAAACTAGGATGCAAACAACCAATTTAAAGTAGGTTGGCCTCAGCCAATGAAATATAAAACCAAGGGGGGTCCCTTGGATTTATATTTCATCAGTTTAATTCAACCAAGTTTAAATTGGTTGAGTGCATCCCAGTTTAACTGGGATGACTTCATCCTAGGCAATTATGCTGGCAGTGTTGGTTTGCCTGTAACTCTTGAACCATGAGCAATTTGAGGGTTGTTGGAGTGAGTGACTAGGTTTAAAATGGGGTGCAGAATCTGATTATGCAATAATAATGGTGAACATGTGTAAGGTTTGGGATTTATATGTGTATACATGTAAGTATTTGGGGTTTATTAATGATAAGTAATCTTTAAAATATAGTAATGAAGTGGAATGGATCACCACACCGGGAGGAGTTCCTCCTGGCTGACAAGGCTATACAACCTTGTTGGCCAGGAGGAACTCCTCCTGGCTGACAAGGTTATACAACCTTGTTGGCCGGAAGGAACTCCTCCTGGCTGACAAGGTTGTATAACCTTGTTGGCCGGGAGGAACTCCTCCTGGCCAACAGGGCTATAAATCCTCGTCAGCCAGGAGGAACTCCTCCTGGCCAACGAGGTTGTATAACCTTGTCAGCCAGGAGGAGTTCCTCCCGGCCAACGAGGGTGTATAAACTTGTCAGCCAGGAGGAGTTCCTCCCGGCCAACAAGGTTGTATAGCCTCGTTGGCCAGGAGGAGTTCCTCCCGGCTGACAAGGTTATACAGCCTCGTCGGCCAGGAGGAACTCCTCCTGTCCGGCCAACAAGATTTCCCACATACCAATTTTTTTGGCTTGTGGGGATCTGCTCACGTAATCGGACCGGTGGACTGGTTTGATTACGTGAGCATCCCACATGCCAAAAAATTGGCGTGTGGGACCCGCGGGCATTGATAAATGCACGCCGATGGGCGCACGCCCACGCCCATTGCACGCCGATAAAAAAAAAGGTGTGTTGCCCGCACGCCTTTTTTTTATCGGCGTGCGGGCTGCACGCCCATCCTTGGGCGTGGGCACGCCTGTAGATGGGCGTGCAGTTCGCACGCCCATCTACAGGCGTGCGACACCCCCGAGGAAGGGCGGGCAGCCGCACGCCTGCCGGGGAGGACTGCAAGCCCCTCAACCGGGAGGGATCCCTCCCGGTCAAGGAGGCTGTGTACCCTCCTCCACCGGAGGGATCCCTCCAGTCAAGGAGGTTGTACAACCTCCTTGGCCGGAGGGATTCCCTCCCGGTCGAGGAGGTTGTACAACCTCCTCGACCGGGAGGGAATCCCTCCGGTCGAGAAGGGTATACAGCCTCCTCGACCGGAGGGATTCCCTCCCTGTCGAGGAGGTTGTACAACCTCCTCGACCAGAGGGATTCCCTCCCGGTCGAGGAGGTTGTACAACCTCCTCGACCGGAGGGATTCCCTCCAGTCGAGGAGGGTATACAGCCTCCTCGGCCGGAGGGATTCCCTCCCGGTCAAGGAGGTTGTACAACCTCCTTGACCGGGAGGGAATCCCTCCGGTCAAGGAGGGTATACAGCCTCCTCGACCGGAGGGCTCCCTCCAGTCGAGGAGGGTATACAGCCTCCTCGGCCGGAGGGATTCCCTCCCGGTCGAGGAGGTTGTACAACCTCCTCGACCAGGAGGGAATCCCTCCGGCCGAGGAGGTTGTACAACCTCCTCGACTGGGAGGGAATCCCTCCGGCCGAGGAGGTTGTACAACCTCCTTGACTGGAGGGATCCCTCCGGTCAAGGAGGCTGTATACCCTCCTTGACCGGGAGGGAATCCCTCTGGTCGAGGAGGGTATACAGCCTCCTCGACCGGGAGGGATCCCTCCCGGTCGAGGAGGCTGTATTCCTCGACCAGAGCTGATGTCATGCGTACATTCTGGTGTACGCATGACATCAGCATGTACATAGGCAGGGGCGTGCCCCTACCTATATACATAGAATCGGCGTGCAAGCCCGCACGCCGATTCTATGGATATAGGCAGGGGCACACCCCTGCCTATATACATAGGAAGGGCGTGCGGTTCGCACGCCCTTTTCTGAACGGGCAGGGCGTGCGACCGCACGCCTGAAGTGTCGCACGCCAATGGGCGTGCAGCCCGCACGCCGATACAAAAAAGGCGTGCAATGGGCGTGGGCGTGCGCCCATCGGTGTGCGCTTATCAACGCCCGGGACCTGCACGCCAAAAAAAATTGGCGTGTGGGACCCGCACGCCAAAAGAAATTGGTGTGCAGGGCCTACACGCCAAAAACATTGGATAGGGCTATCCGGACTCCCAAACGTTTTCAAGCCGCTTCACACCAAGATCTCAACCCATGCCCTCAAATTGGCTATTGGAGAGTACAATAAGTACTTGAAAATGAAGAAGGCCAAACGTGATGATCCGGTCAGGCAGTGTACGGGGAACTGCAATGCGGGAATGGGGGTCCCATGTGCACACTTTATTGAAAAGTTGCTTGAAGAGAGGGGTGATGTGGAACCAGCTGACTTTCATCCCCAGTGGCAATTGTCTTACAACCCAGATGAACCAGTAAGTGTATAAATCTTCCCCCCCATAACCCATTGGCTAATCCTGTTTGACCTTGCTTAAATTGCAGAAACTTGATGAGGAGCTGTATAACTTTGAAAATGCTTTTGAGGTGCTAAAGCAGTTGATCTTGGAATCTCACCCCTCCACAGCTGTGCCGGCACTGATCAAGAATTTGTGCCGAGTTGTTGCAAACACACATGTGGTCCCACTGATTGATCCAGACCCCATCAGACAAACAACCAAACCAAATAAACCTTGGAAGAAGAAGGATGGAAGCCACCGTGTGCAAACCCAAGATTCTACTCAGGCAGAAATTGTGGAGTCTCAGATTGAAAAGGCATAGACAGCCAAAGGGAAACAGAGTGCAAGGACCAGTCAGAATCAAGTGGTCCCGAGAAGGTTGGAAAGGTTTCAACAAGATAGCTCTTCATCAATGGAAGACCCTGATGAGCTGCCCACCTTGGCCAGACTGACAGCCCCAAAACTGCGAGGCCAACCAAGAAAGGCTCCCAATCCCACAACATCTTCTGAAGAAGACAATGAGAGCCCACCGTGTGTGGCCAAGCGCCAAGGCCAACCTCCAAAGTCTCAGCTACTATCTACGTATTCAGCCAACAACGACTACCAACCAGGCCACACATCACAAAAGTGGAAAGCAAGTCCCCCCACTTCAGACCGGCCCAAGTCCCAAAGTCGTATGGAAGAAAAGCACTCAGTCTTGTCTGAATTGAGTCAGATGTATTTGGAAAAAGGGAGCTCCTCAGATGGCAGTCAGTCAGGGTAATCTAGTGGAGTATCAGACTCATCCAATGATCAATCTGATGGCAGTGATGAAGATCCCTTTGGGTCTGAAGGAGATGCATGTGAATTTGCAGAGGAAAATCCAATTGATATTCCTCTTGCCGGGACTTCAAAGCCAACTTTCCTGGTAAGCCCCTTTAATCAAACCAAGAAGCTTCTCCTAATAGTTATTGGCCTAATTGTTCTGTTGTATTTTTGCAAATCAGGATGCTATTCCTATGTCACATACAGAAGGTGATTGCCAGGCTGTGATTTGTAATTACTATATTAAATTTGTTTCCATAAATAAAAGTAGAGTAATGGCTGTCAACATTACTCCTGAATATGGCCACATTACACATTGCCAATACTTCCAATACTTCAAATATGATGAAGGGCCATATTAGAATTACAGGTAATCATACTTTTAACTGATCATTAAAAAATTGATCAGTTATTAGTATCATATCATATCTATAATAATTTTTAGTTGCACACCAAGACTGACACCTATACTGTAGGAAAAAGATAAACCAAAAGGAAAATAATGTATCATTTGGATGGAAGTGATCAATAGAACATGCAACATGTAGAGCTGGAGACACAGCCTAGGAGATAAATACCATACAAGTCAGACGTTATAGTTGGACCAAGCTATTTCTATATCTTGAGGAAAATGTGGAGGTGGTGAGTAGCAAAGTAGTGGTGAAATTCTTTGTAGGTTGTTTCTCAATTCACTTGGGGGAGTCCGTTCTCACCAATATTGTTGAAGCCCATAGCACACAAGAAGTCCAGAAAATATATTTGAAGATTATCTAAAGTTTGGTGGGGCATTGGGAGATTAATACCACCATCCACCTTTTGTTTAAGGACTTTGGCCCCAAATTCTAGCAAGTCTGAAGCATTGGCAGAGGAGGCAGTCTGTCTGTTGAATGTGAAGACCAATGTTGGACCAAAAACAAGCAGACCAGCTAGGATCTGGATCTGAGAGGGTGTATTCTTTGTGGAGAACTCATCCATCCTTGTATTCTTTGGACGTGGATGGGTAAAGTTGGATAAGCTGCAGATATATGCCAGAGCTGACATCGCCCCAACCAGGTGCTGTGACACAAGCATGAGGCCGCCAAGGTTTGGTGAATTGGAATTGCATGTCCCCAGGTTCTTGTAGGTTTGTTGGAAGCCCCAGTGAGCAGAGTGGACCTTTGTTGTATCTAGTGGAAGGGGTTCCCATTGGGTGCCCTGCTGTTCGAGATGACAAAAAGCCCAGCATTGATGTAAAGTAGATTTGAGTCAGAGGTATGCTGTGTCAGGAGGAGAGATGAATGATGCCATATTTGAGGCCAGTGTGTGGACCTGAAATTCGTTGGTTATTGTCTTGCTTTTGTTGGCCTGGACAACTTCAATCTGATCCATATTGATCATGTCATGAGTGATCAGAGACATTGAAGTAGCAGGGTGGAGAATTTTTTTTTAACCGCACCACAAAAATTAGTCAGTGTAATTTTTAATTAAATAGATAGTAACTAGGAGAACTACCTGGTTTGCAAGCAGCCAGAGTTATTGTAACTTCCTGCAAACTCTTTCCTTGAAATTGTGGTCCATTGGGCCATGACAAGACAGCATTTGGGGGAGGTGATTGAGGACATAGGTGATGTTCTTTATCATCTTCTCAGCTGATGCAATGGACCATACAATGCCATGTGCCAAATTGTTGTTCAAGTTTTCTACCACTGATCTTGGAAGCAGTGGGCCTGGTAAAAATAGTTCAACAGCTGAAACAGACAGACAGACATGAGTTCCAGAAGTGTTTAATGTTTATAGGAGAGGGGAATGACTCACATGCATCCCGTGAGGGCGAGGAGGGGCTTTTGACCTCTTTCTGGGGTTTGAACTGGAGCTGGGAATTGAACTGGAACCGTTGAATGCCTTAGTGGTTGTGGTGCGGGATATCTTCATGCCTTTCAAGTGTTTGGCCGTTATGACAGTTGGGTGGGGAGTGAATAGGTGGCTTGGGAAGTTTGGGCCGGTTTGCCTCGGGTTGATATGCACGTATTGCGTGGTGAGCTCACTCTGTGTCCAGTTCCAGTCTCCAATTGGTAAGGAAAAGGAGAACGGAACGGGCACAGGTTGAACAGACCAAATACATGCTACCGCAGACTAAAAATGCTGCGGAATGTGGTTTTCTGTACTAGGTTTTGCATCTAGTTTACACACATGTAACTTGCTTGTCACTAATCTATCTCAACAGACCTCAGACTGAATAACTCTTTCTGCAAATTGATTAATTTAGGCCCCGTTTGGCAGCAGTTATGTCATGTCATGTCGCAAGATTACCTAATTTGATGCAAATCACCAACAATTTTTATATTATTCAACACAACACAGGTGTTTGGCTACCACTCCTTTCATCATAACCACCGGGCAAGAAGTGTTTGGCTTGCCATCATAAACATGGATCAAGAACTTCTCCCCAAGCAAAACAAGGAAAATGACTCCAACCCACACACAGCTCAATCCAGCTCTGATTGAAACTCTGATTCTTTGATTTCTATCCAATCAACAAGCTCCTCTTCCTCCAACAGATCATCAAGTTGGGATTCTGATATTGTTTTTCTCCTGAAAGTTGTTGCGCTTGTCACCATTTACATCTATCTCCAGACAAAAAAAAATCCTTACAACACCTTGATCCTGTTGGAATTCTGTCTCCTCATCCCCAAAAGACCTTTATTTCTGAATAATAAATAATGTTTTTATCATTTTTATAGCACCACTAGTAAGAAAAATAGTATTGCCTTCTCACACCTTGTAGTCAAAGAACCCTGTGTAGTAGAGTTGTGTTAGTCATTTTTTCCTCATGTGTAGTCTCAAAAATAGTATATTGTTCATTATTGTTTTTTATTCATTTTTATCTCAACCACATTCTGATCACTTGTAGATAGCCTTTAAAAACTAGCCTACATCAAGTAATAAGAACTCATCAGTTCTCCTCTTCATCTGAGTTGTGCCACCTTGTCCCATCAAAAATTCACTAGAGTCTGTTCAAATCCCTTCTCTCTTCTTTAAATTCTAACAGATCCTAACTGGACGGCTTTACATGATGGAATTGCTTCAAGGGAGCAATCAAAAATTTCTCAACATGATGCAAATGAAGAAGGAAGTCTCTACAAAGCTGTGCCAACACGTTGCAGCTACAAACATCAAACCTGCATCAAAAAACTTGCCTTTAGAGGAGCAGCTTGGGATTTTCATATTCATCATTGGTCATGCTGCCAGCAACCAGGCTGCACAAGACAGATTTCAGCATAGCGGCAAGACTATTTCAAGGTTTGCCTCTTATTAATGTTACTTTCTACTCAATAATAAAGAAAATGATCAGGTAATACAGGGTGTTTCATTATGTAAGAGTTTGACTGTTGTTGCAAGTTGGTTGAAATCTATCCACAAGCCTGGTTGGAGTGGTGTCAGCCCCCATCTCTTATGTGATGCGGGGTTGAATGTAAGTATATGTAATAATACTGTAACAGTATTATTATCAATATATAGATGGTCTCACTATAGCCGGTGAGGCCAGTGGAAAATAGCTATTCAACACTTGTTACAGTGGAAATGCTGGCACCTCTGTGTAACAAAGGAACACGGCTGCTAGTGTAGCTCTGCGCAAATTGCCTCAACAGCTCCCTTTGAGTAGGAGAGGACTTATAGTCACTTGAATAATAATTCTAGTGACTAGGAGGGGGGGGAAAGGTTTGGAGAGAAGATGGAAAATTGGTTTGATTATAATATAAACCCCACTCACTAATTTGTAGTAAGGTAAGCAGGCTTGTATGGTAATAATCTGGGTAGAAATTCCCTTTAGAAGGAAATCTCAGCCCATTTAAATATTACAAAATATGTTCCCCAATGTAATAACTCAAAGAGCTTGTATTACATGGGGTAATTCAAGATAATAGTCTCCTTGTAGGAGACATAATCAAATTGTAATATTAAGGGTAAATTCATGGAGAGTTATCAATCTCTCCTTAATTTGGAATTTCTTAATATTAGTTAGTTTATTGAAATTATAAATATTATATAAAATAAGTACAAAAATTTATGAGTCTTATGGGAATTGGACTTGTAACTTTAAGATAATTTACTTAGTTCAATTTATTCCCTTTTTTATAAACTCAAGTCCTTAACCATTGGGTTATTTGACTTGTATTATTTTGGAGACATGTGGGCCAGTTGTCTCAATGTCTGACAAGTGGCTTGCTGTTGTTGATCTTGATGAAAAGCAGATGGAGTATAAGCAGCTGGGTTGTTTGGGCTCCAGGGATTGAATGAAGGCATAGTTTTGAGATGTCGAAGTGAGGTGGGTTGATTTTTGATTGTGTAAGAGGGTTCTGTGTATTGGTTACTATTTGGGAAACGGTGGGGATTATGTTGAATGATGAGGAAAGTCGTGATGACCTTCATAATTTCCCAAAACTGCCAAACACACATGTGATGTGATGTGGGCCTCTGTGAGGCCCGGTTATGAAAAAGCAGTGGTTATTACACAACATAACTGCTAAACGGGGCCTAAAAACAAACTTGCGCATCCATTTGTAAACCTGCATGTCTCGGGGATCGACGGGTCTCCGACATGTCCCCCGTCAGAGCCTCGGCTGGTATGCCAAGTTTACCCCCCGAGCCCCTTTACAGTCCTTCAACAGCAACCAGCGTATATCCCCGGCTTCACACCAACAACTCGCAAACCAGGCCTAGAAACCTGCTGGAGGCACTAACTGTATCCCCAAGATGGTCAAAAAAATGCTCGAAGAACCGGTTCGAGTAAGTCGATTTCTCCGTAAGCCATTCATGTCCTCCAACATTAACTGATGTGATTGAGATGTACAACAATTTATGCGCCATTCACAGATAACTTCAGGGAGCCAATGTCTCCACGAGTTCGATTTACTCAAAGAAGCTCTGTTGATCGAGGAAACTGAAGACACCTGGCAAAATATTGACGCTAGCCTCCAACGTTTCACTGCCGCCATTCGGGGTGGCGCATGTGAACATCCTGATGATTTTCTTAAACGGTGGAAAGAGACTGACATCGTCCGCGGCTTAGTAAGCGCCATGTCAACTGAGCGAACCCGCCTCAGTGGTTCGGCCCTCGACCTCGTTGCAGCGACTTCGCGTCTGGGGAGCTATTGGGATAGCGCGGTTCCGTTCTATGTACCGACAATTGTCAAGCTGCTCGGAAGGGCATCCAAGATTTACGTGACTCGAGCTACTATCACCCTCACTTCGCTAATCAAAGGTACCAAGTCGCTCGGCTTCATACCTTATCTGGTCGATGGCATCTCAGAGAAATCCATCACAATTAGAATCGGATGTGCCGACGCGATTCTATGTTGTCTGGCAGAGGCCGTGAATGATGGTAATGGCTCTGAATCCAGAAAACCAAGACCGACGACCAAAGATGGAATAAACAAGCGTTTAAACGACATAGAAAACGCGATCAAGATTGGTGGAAGGGATCGAGATCCGAAAGTCAGGGCAATTTTCAAACGAATATGGGAGTTGTACGAACAGCAATGGCCAAGCCGTGCTGCAAGGTAATTCACACCTTTAGCCTCCCTAGCTTCTTTTTATCAAATTTTGAATAATCTTTACTGATTGAGTAATTACTTCAGCCTTGCCCAGCCGTTGACACCCACTATCAAACGGTATTTGGGTATTGGAAATGGTTCTACTCTCAACTCATCCCATACATCTCAGGCTTCAAGTAACCCCTTGGCTAATCGAGAAGTCAACCCTAGTCGCAGCAAGGCTCCGCTGAGTGCACACCATCGAACGGGCTCAAAGAATGTTATTGAGATTCCTGCCACTCAAACTGCAACTGCACACGCTTCCAAAACAGCCAAGTCTCACAATTCTCACTCGGCGCTTTCAAAGTCTGGTGATTTGGCCACTCTTCAAAAAGCCATCAAGATTCCCCTACCACCAGATGATCAAGAGCGCCGCGAGCCTTCTGTTACTCGTGGACCGGCACGCGCTAGGGTTATGTCTACTCGCACCAAGACCCCGCCAGAAGGCTCGATTCATCAAGCCCAACCATCGGGGCTAGCAATGAAGCGATCCAATTCTACCATGAGAGCCCAGCGTGTCCCGTTGCCTCCCCAAGTTGATGTACCCGCTGGGAGTGCGGTCGGAAAACCACGGACTGCGACTCGAGTGCCCCTGCAGCCCATTCAATCCACCGGTGCCCAGCCCGGCAAAGATGGCACCACGAAGCCTACTCAAACGTCCACCTCAGTGCCCCACCATCAATCTTCGACCAGGGCAATCGCGTCTAACATCTCGCATGAAGCTCCTAAGGCTAGCTTCAAACCCACTCGTTCGACCTCTGGTACAGTGCAAGCTGATTCCAAACCCCCACATCTACCGCAGCCATTGCCGCCTCCCTTGCAAACGCGGCCACTTCCCCGACGCACGGTGCCAGAATCTTCCAACGACAAGCCAGCTATCGTACCTTTGGTGACCAATACACTCAATGTATCGGTTCGTTCCCGTACGCGGAAAAATCAAGACGAAGAACCCCCAGCAATCATCAAGCAGACAATGAAGGTATTCAAGCCCACCAAGTCATTCTCAAAAGGTTCCTCCAATGCTGCCACTAGTTCTTCAAATCCTTCAGCCGCCAATCTCGATACCAATACGAAATTGGGTCCAACTGCAACTTCCGTTTCAGGCAAACTATCTACCCACTCAAAAGTGCCGATGGAAGCAGAGCGAATACCGGAAGTACTTCGCCTACCTGCCTCGACTCCGTTACCCACTTCACCAACACCACCTCCAGTACCTCTATCATCTTCAATGTCACCTTCAATTACTGCGTTCCAACCGGTATTACAATTGGAGCTGCCGTCAACCGTAGGGTATCCGTCATCCTCACATCCTCTACCAACTTCAACAAATCCCCTGCCTTCAATAACTCTGCCATGCTCAGAACTTCCACCACTATTGACAATTCCCTTAATTTCTTCAAAATCTCGACTACCAGTCTCAGATAGTACATTGCCCCCAGTAGCCCTAGCGCCCTCTTCAACGGTACAAGTTGATTCTTCAATCCCTGCAAGCACAACATCTACACGGGTCGCCATCACATCTGAACCTCCTGAGCCTGTAGCAGTCAGCAACCGGACACTATTACACCAATCTCTTCCTAGCCAATCGGCCAATGTCTTCGTAAAACCTTACCCATTTTCTCTATCTACCTCTGGTACTCCGGGCCCCAAGATTTGTACACGGATGCCTGATGATTTAATTGTTCCGATGAGCATCCCTTTGCCCCCTTCACCTAACTCGCCTTTTATTGGACTGAATACTCGGGCCAGAGTCGCGCTGAACACAGATTCCAGAGGGTCCGGAAGAACATCTACCAAAACACAGCGATCTCCGCGGTCACGTGCAGCCCCTAACCGAACCCGCCTCAACTCCACTCCGGTCACCCAGAATGGCAAAATTAAAGGCAAGAATGATCTTGGGGACATAACAACTCTATCGTCACCCACCGACGATGATGACGTCGGAGGATGGAAGCAGCCTGTCGTTCCAGAAGTGCTCTTAGTCGACTTTGACCACGAAGACACGATATGGATTCCTCGTCCACCCGCCTTGCATCAGGATATACTTCAGCTGGACAATGACCTTGGTATGAACCTGACCATTAACGAGGAGAGTGATGGGGAAGACGGGCCGCAAGAGAAGCGCCAGCGAACCGAGGTGGAAGAGTCTGCTTCATCTAACGATTCAACATTATCGATCACTCAGCGGGCTATCGAGCCTCTCTGCGCCCCTCCTGAACTTTCCAACCCTCGTCGTCATCCATACCGCAGAGATCCTTCCATGTTCCACTGGGACCAGCCTGACTTGGAAACCAACGGCGAAGACTCGGGCGACAAAACTGTCTCCTGTCTCAAGGAAGAGCCTCCCTTCTTTCCCGAGGACGTGACCGTCAACGAGGGAATGTCCTTCAACGCCAACTTCCTCGGTGGGATTAATGCTCATAACCAAAGCACGCCTGCTTCTGGTGGCATTCGTGAGGCCGGATTTCGTCAATTTGAGCTCTCAAATTCATCTCCCTAAGTCGAGCCTCTCATTAATAAAGCCGTTTTCTCTTCAAATATTTGACCATCTACTCAACTCTTGTTTTCAGAATGCTTGTTTTTAATATTTATCATAAATCATAATACAGTGTCTACTATCCATCCTAATTTCAAATTATTGCAATGTAATTTCATCGTTCTACAAGTGTATACTTCAAAATCAACATCTGTGAGCGCTTCACTATTGTACTGCTTGTCGAATGTGGCTAACTGTGGGTCAGCAATACACTGAGTGAATTGACCAAAGCAGGTCCATGGTTTTTCTCCTCAGTCGAGAGTATGTATGTAGCGTGAATGGACTTGGTAGGATTTTCAATTTGCACTAATCAAGGTGAATTATATGTTCCTTGGAACTTTGGACCTGATAGGAGGAAGTCAGTGATATAGTGTAGGATTGCACAGCGTGCAAGACAACCTGAATCCCAGGTTAAGGATAGAGGATAGATCCTGGCCAGTTGAAGTGCGTACAAAGTATTAATGGTGTGTATGCCTCTAGCACTCAATTTTTAGAACTGAGGAGCTTGTCTGAGCTCTGTGTCCCATCCAGTGTTTGAGTATCAGCTCTTGAATAATTTCCTGTAAGACCTGTAAGTCCAGATCTGACAAATATCACAGGTTGTTTGTTTTGGGTCTAGACCTCTGCCAAGCCCTGTAGCATAGGTGGAAAATCAGTAGAAAAAACAGTAACATCTGCCAGATCTGAGCTTACAAATGTGATTGCAAGTTCTCTCACTATTTATACTTTGAATTCAATTGGCAGAGGGTGATGATACATGCTCATATATGGCTTGGATCAAACATGCTGTAGCCCAGCTCAATTTTATTATATATACATATATATTTTCAGGATTGTTTGCTGTATGCATTATTTGCATTGAATTTTCTAATTTGTTTTGATTGTATATTTTTCATAAGATGGTGATCCAAGGCATGTGTATATGTATTTATGAAGTACTTTTTGCAGGGATTATGTATGTAAACATTTTCAAGTCAAACCCATTTGAAGAGGAGTGAACCAAGATTTGGACTTCTCAGAGCTGACAACACATAGAAGCATATTGACATGCAGCATGAAATACAATAACCTTATTTGCAGGGACTGTCAAAAATCTGCATATTTGTCTGCAAAGAAGGTTTTTATGCTAGGATGTCACAATATGGTGATTTATATGTTTTAAATGTCAGAACCCTCATTAAAATTTGTGTTTTTACAAATGCTTGGACTGATTTGTACTAAGATTTGTGAAAATCCATCAATCATTTTGATTTTTCTTATGTTTTTCAAAACCCATGATATAGTCATTACTGATCATCATGGCTGAATCCTGGTCTGTGTGTGGCAGTGACCTGAAGATCAAAATAGTGCTGCGGCAGTGCCCCTAACCCCATACATAACCTTGGCATCCAAAAATCTTGGGAAAGTCCAAGCATTAGTGAAAACACAGTACATTGAAAGTCGGACAAGGAAAACAGGTGCCTTGAATGTTTGTCTGAACCTTTCTGAACCCCCTGCAGCTTCGGAAGGTTTCATTATTGTTCTGGAAGCTGAATTCCAGACAGATTCATGACCTTCCACTGTCTGCCGATACAGCCGAGCAACTTGAATCGACTGCATGACGACCAGGAGTCAACGATGACAATTTACCTTTTCTGATTTCTCTATTCTATTGAGCTTACCATTCTCCAGAGGTTTCCATAAATACTTGTTTGCTTGTCTCAGAAATGAAAATCGCGAACTTGTATACATATATATATATATAAATACTTTACTTTGTGAGGCCAAATTACACAAAAAGGTGGCTGGACTGTGTCTGCTAATGGTAACACTTGACAACAGCATTCGTCAACGATATCTCGATGGATGTGTACCCTTCCCCGGGGTATTTCACAGCTTGAGGAGCCTTCAGACTCATGTTTGTTTTCGAGAATAACCCTAACCGGACGACCCAAGCGGCTCACGATGTACCGGGGAGATAAGAACGTTGCTGGATCGAGTCGACTGTGGATGAAGAACAACATCCAGATTGAAGCTTGAATGAACCTCTTGGCTCAAACATGACATTATGGTATATGCACTTATGCACCTCAATACACACATCATGTGAGCTTTTCAGTCCGCACGTCCAATTTGACTCCTGCGGATAAAATATTATGTCATTACATCTGAGTTGGTGTTTGAATTTCCCACATCCAAACACAGCCAACAAAGAAACCAAACTTTAGCCTTTTTTTTGTTAATTTATTTGGCTTGAACAGATCAGCTGCTGAGTGTTTTCAGACTTACACAATCCATACATATCTTGCCAGTTTCATGCATTATCCGGGATGGGTTCCAGTGCATTTATTAAATACATCTGGAGCTCCCTGTGTCAGCCTTTCCCCATGCGTGAAACCCTGAATGCTTCTTCCCCATTTGGGCCATCTCAGTTGGGACACCATGAAAGAAAAACCTGAAACAAAGCTGTTGCATGTATGTACATGTCTGCTGAGTATATATGCACTTAAAAAAACTGAACTGTTGTTGCTGTTGTTGGGCATAGTGGTGAATGAATTCCATAAGAAGCTATTTACATAAATCCATACATGGATTTATTCATGTGGTTCTGCTCTGATTCTGTAGTTTACAAGTATGTATTTAATTGAAATTCTGGACAACTGTTCTCCTATATTGTATGTATTTATGTATTTATTGATCTATTTATGTGTCTTACAGTACAAATCTGGATTGTGTATATGGATATGTATTTACATGGATTCTCCATTCACCCCATCCATTTCATCCCAAGTTAAATTTAATAAATCCAACCCTTTCTCCCACTTCCACCCCTTCATCCTCCCCCTCCCACCCTTCTGAGCCACTAACAACACGCAGACTTCATCACCAAGCTCTTATTGTTGAGGTTGTTCAGTCCAATCATTACTCCAACAAATACACTCATCTTATCTCAAGTTTTTTGACTACATACATACTAGAGATTATACATCAATACATTACATACTACACACACAGACCACCCACATCAGCTATCCCCAAGTTGCAAGCAGTCTGTCTCCTCCTTCCCCTCTTACATAGATCCTAAACAGTCCCAGACACACATCCCCAGGTTATTGCCTGAATTTAGACTGATTTGACTCTCCTGTCCGTCGCTCAGTCACCCTGTTCTCCTGTCGGCCCTCTCCATACACCTCGTAAGTCCATCTCCATACATGTCCGCTCTTCAATCCCACCATGGGAAACCTTTCTGAGGGATCCTTGGTCATCCTCCGAGATGGCCATCCTTTCTTGTTGACCATTACCACACCACCACAACTTGTAACAATTCCCTTGCGAGTCCCACCTGTATACATGACATCTTATTCCGTTGAGACTCGTGCCCGGCTTCTCTTCGAGGTCATCATCACCTCAACGTTCTCATCGACGCTTCCCTCCCCGGATACTGCTCCCTTGTCACTAGAACCGACCCGACTCATGACTTTGTGTTACTACTTTAGATCACGCTATGCCCATTGGATATGTCACAGACTCCGACCACGACACCGACCAGCTGGATGGTGAGGCAAGTGAATCGGATGTCGATCATAGCATTATTCCTGGTGCCCTCCAAAGCGCCAATTGTCGTGTCTGGTCTACTCAGGTAAGATATCCTCCTACTTTCCTCGGATAATTTCTCCTTTCTTTTTAATTAACACACATCCCGCTTTATTCGACCAACTAGGAGCTCTACAAAAGAATGAACAGGTGCTTATCATCTAACGCTCATCAGATTGATTGCGTACTCATCAAACTTCCGCTACTTGTTGCTTTTCAGTAAGCAGATAGACGTCACACCACCCTACCAGCGTGATGTCGTCTGGACTAAAACGTAAGTTTGACTTTTCTTCTTCTTTTCTTTTTCAGGAGAACATAGCTGACTCTGGGATTTTAACGACAGTTCTCAGTCCGCCCTTATCGATTCTATATTGAAAAAGTGAGTGAATTTCTTTAAATTGTCCTTTCGAACCGAAACCTTTAGTTAACTTTCCTCTCGCAACTCGTAGTAAATGGGTGCCAACATTACTCTTCAGCGAGCGACCGGCTACTGTGGATCGTGCCGGCAACAAGCGCAAAGCCAGATGGGTTTGTATGGATGGAAAGCAACGCCTGACCAGCATTAAACTGTGAGGGAGATCTTCTGCCTCTGTGCCTTTTGAGAACGGCTCACTCACCAACGCATCTTTGTATCATCCACACAGCTTTCTCGACGGAGTAATCCCTTGGTACATGTATGTACAATCTGATTCATGTACCGTTTGACGCTTGATATCTGACCGCTCCTTTTCCTACAATAATCTATAGCAAACCAAAACAGCCGCTGTTCTTCAAGCAATCTACTCCACCGCAGCCTTCAAGAAAGTTACTGACCGACGAGCAACAAGAAATATTTCTTAGCCGTGGGCTAACTGCTGCCATGTACAATCAACTCACCGAGCTCCAAGAGCGAGACATCTTCAGATTGGTCCAGGAGGGAAAACCATTGACAGCAGGAGAGAAGATGCACGCGTCTGCCGGCCCGTAAGTACTTAGAGATTGCTACATTGGTCATGTCTTACAATTGGCTGACTGGCGTTTCAATCTGCTTCTCAGTTGGGGTTGCTACGTTGGCGAATTGACTGAGAAGTACATGGTGAGGAACGAGGATAATCCCAATGGTTGGAGTGGAAGAATATCAAATCTCAAGCGTGGTTCTGTGCGTAGCAACATCTTAATTCTATCTTGTATCGCGCACTGACGGTATAGCACTTTCCCATTCAGGATTTCAAAACTATGGCGGAGATCGTCATTATGATACGGGATAGGACTTACAATGCGCCCGATTTTCCCCGATTTTTAACAACCCACAAAGTTCAAAGAGAACTAGATGCCCTGTCCCAATCGGAGGTCCCCGCGAACCTCAAAAAAGAAGTGAAAGAGATACTAGACTATTTCATGGACCTCTCGACGCTTGCGCCTCCAATGACACCGTACACCATTGCATTGGCAACCCCTGACGCCTTGTTTCACCCCATTCAAAGGGGCAAAAGAACGATGATAGCTCCTGTAGAAATGGTTTGGATCCCTTACTTAATCTCGGTTCACGCTAAAAACCTAACGAGGGGCAAGGTGTTGGAGATGGTTGAGTTGTATAAAATTGATGGTCAGCTGATGTTACCGTATCACCTGGGTCATCTGCGTAGCTGACAGCATGGTGATTGGGTATGCAGTGCGAAAAAAATATCCCAATGAAGTCAAAAGTAACTCTCCTCTGACGACTTGGACCGCCCACTGGATTCACAATTTTGACTTAACGAGACTGAAAGGTAAATACCAGGGATGGTTTGTACCTCACCCAACCCCTCAGCCCGCGCGTCTAGATGGCTCCAAACCTGAAGGTTCGGGATTGCGCGACATGGCCAGGCGCAATCTGTCTATTCAAAACGCACCTAAAAGAGACGCTCCGACTCCAGATCCAACGCTTCCCTCGAGTCCTAGTACCTCAACGGCGTCACTACCTAAGAAACCACGTCGCTCGATGCAGGGGCCTACCAGCCAAAGTGGCGTCAAGTCACCCACCATTCCTTTTCAGCCACAACGCACTTTGTTGGGAAACGACCCCTCACCAGCAACTCGACCTCTGCCTCCAAATCGCCTTAGCATAAACCCACCCCCTCCCAGCGACCACCTTACGATTCGAGCGCTGGCCCAACGAGCTCAAGAATCATTAAACGGTGGAGCACGCAGTGTGAACCTGATGAGTAACGGCCTGCAAGCGGCTTCTAGCTTGTTACCAACCCAAACTGGTGCGTATCATCCGCCCGACTCTGGAACTCTTCGACCTACCGTCCTGCCACAGAACGCCCCTCAACTTGTTCCGAATTATGCTGCCCGTCCCTTCGTGCTACCAAATAAAACCGTGGCCACTAATGGGCCACAAGCTCCTCAGCAGCAAAGTAATGGAAATGTCAGTCATTGGTCCGGTTCCCAGTTTCTTGCTATATCGCCTGCCCAGTGAAAATAATTTCAGCAAGTCGGAATCTGACTGAACTTGATACCACAGGCACATGTTCCACAATCAGTCTCGACTCCAAACCATTTGAATAACTCACATTGGCAGCAGATACAGAGGCAGTAATCTATCTACTTAAAGGTTTCATATTCACACATCTTCAAAATGCTTGCCTACAACTTACAAGGCTACATCCAAAATGGTCGCGCATTTCATCCTTACTCGGAATTGATATCACGTACAATATTCTAACATTTTCCAATTGGGCTGAAAGCTAAAGCATACTTCATTTTCTGTGATTAGTTTACATTCTAACATCTAATTTGATATCAAAAGGACTATTTTTTTAGTCCAGCCAATCCGTCATGGATACTACAATTGTATGATCAGCTTTAAGCAGTCCTTAGGTCTTGAATTCATGAGTAAACAATCTTTGCGGGATCCCTTCCAACCTTTGTATGAGATTGAAGTTCCAACTCAGGACCTGGGAAATAAACATCTTACAGATGTGTTCATCATCTGCAAGTACAAAATAACTTCATATAAAGCCCCAAGAAAGACAATATATGCACACAAAGAACACATGAAAGAAGGATAAAGAAATCAGGCACCTAAACATCATGAGAAAACAGAAAAGAAAAACATAATTTCAAGGGATTGATCTTGAAAAGTTACAACTTGTCTCTTGAGTCTTCAGTGTTCATTTTGGTCTCAAGCTTCATCCTGAGGCTTCATCTTGACCCTGAAATTGAATTTTCTGTGCAATAGTGGTCTTCAAAATTGAAATCATAAATGCATAATCATAAATATGACATTTGGCTGAGTGCTTACATGAATGGCCCCAGCCAAAGTGGTTTATGATTTCAATTTTGAAGACCACCAATTAGAACCCATCAGGGAGAACCAACTCTTGAAGAGCAATTTAATTCTGTACTCAGGAAGGTTCCAGTTTCTTGGTTGACTGGTACAGCCTGTATTTCAGCTCCGGTCCCTATAGTGACACGTAGTTGAATGGGTTTAGCTCTGGATATTATGTGATCACCTTCAAAAATGAAGGGGTCTCACTGTAACCCAAAGGGCCAGTGGAATTAAGCCCGCTCAATGTATTGCTGCAGAGGGGCTAGCACCGGTAGCCAGTGCCAGTGCTTCAACACAGCCCCTTTCCTCAGAAAGGGTGGTAGACACCAGTGTAAAAAGACTAGTAGCTAGGGAGGGATTATATAAAATAGGAGAAGGGTAGTTGTATATGGAAAAGGGGATTTTCACCAGATTATAAAGTCCCCACTCACTGATTATAGGAAGATGTGTGGGTTTATATGGTAACAATATGGGGGGGAAGATCTTTCAGTAAGAAAGACTTCCCTCTTAAATATTACAGGAATTAAATTCCTAGGGTGAAACAAAAGGAGTTTGTATTTTCTGGGGTAAATAATTAAGACAAAATTCCCCTTCTAAGGATCTTTCAAGTTAATTCATTAACCATTGAACTATATTAATTTGAAATATTTGTTGACAAATGGACTAGTGTCACACTACAACTCACAGGCTCAGCTCACAATGTGGCCTAACCTACCATATCCATTGAAATTTGAATACTCCTCAGCTCTAATCAACATTTCACTTTCCGTTTGAATGGCACCTAGATGGCCAAAAGACTGCTTAAGTGACAATAAAACTCTAATAACTTCCAACATATTGTCAATGAAGAAATTCAGAGTTGATTTTCTGAATTATAACTAAAAGTAAACACTAGTTTCCCTAATCAGTTTCTGCTCTAAACCTCTCCTTCTATGTCTTTTACTTTATTCACTACCAGTTCTCAAGAATTTGTGCACCTCAGCTCACCTAAAACATTATTCTTGATTCTTCCAACTTTGGGTTTTTTTTTTTTTCACTGTGACTAGTTCTGGCAAGAACAGTCCCTCCTAGTTAGAATTTTACCCTCCAGATTTTTTAAAATTGGACAAGCAGAAACCAGGATTTTCAGGCCTCACTAAGCCCTTAGGATTCAGAGGTCCCTTACTCAGATCAACTTTCCCACTAACCGGTGTCATTGTAAGAGAACTTGAGGAAAAACTAAAGGACTGCATGGTTGAGCACAAGATAAAACAAGAGATAGAAACAAACAAAACAAACAAAAAAAACAAAAGAAGGACAAGAGACTAATAGATAATAAGTTAGCATTTAGTGAGAAATCTGACAACAGAAAAAGAAAGGGAGAGAGAAGAAGTTACCACCACTCTTGATCCATGATGTGGGTGATCTCTTAGCAACAAAAAATTGGACTGATGATGATAGTTGGTATTTTTATTTTGGTTTAAATGTATTGGAGTTGATGTTTCCGGAACAGATGAGGAAGGATTATTGGATCCACCCTTGCCTGAGAATACAAGCTGAAGCTGCAAGTTGCTGAGGTTTCAAAGGTGCACTCTCTCTTTCTGAAACACAAACTGATATTCTGACACACCCCCATGCTCATTGCCAAGAAGGCAATGAGCACAGAAGCTGAAGAACATGTAGATATTGTTTAATCAATGACTTGCCTACAGAATTGGTCAGAAAATCAGCAAGCATGAGATGCAAGGTAATATAATTGATGATTATTGACTTGATTTTGATTTTGCACCTCATCAAATTGTGACAAAGAGACATATGCTTGGTTTTATAGTTTGAGTGATTGCTAAGGTCATTGGCCAGGGAAATTGCACCTTGGTTGTCATTGTAGATTGTGGTTGGTTTTGAGAACTTGACATTGAATACTTTCTTGAGAAGGGTTTTGATCCACATGATCATCTTGGTGATGTTGCCAAGGGACTTTGGTTTCTTCTTGGACTTCCACAAGATATCATTACCATTTAGCATCACCAGATTACCAGAAACTGACTGCCTACATTCAGTATAAGATGCCCAATCAGCGTCTACAGCCCAATCATTGTCCACATATCCAAAAAGTTTGTCCTCTTCACACATTGAATTGACAAGCTTAGGAACAATATCCCTAGTTCCTCTGAGATACAAAAACACAAGAAGAATCCCAATGTTGAGTCCCTGGATTGTTCAAGTACTGCAAGACCAAGCTTACAGCAAATGTGATATCTGGTCAAGTAGTGACACTTAGATAATTTACTGCTCCTACCAAAGATCAATGATTGTTACCAGACTCCAGATGTGCCAGTTTTTCTTCTTTTGATGCTTGAAGTAGATGACCACCAGGTTTCATGGGAATTGAGGCAGGAAAAAGACGAGTGAGGCCAAATTTCTCCATTTGATCATTAATTTAATGACACTGAGTAAGGGTTACTGAACCAGGTTCTTGAACCACATTCATACCTAGTAGTAGACTGGATTTGACAATATCTTTGATGTCAAACCTTGACTGCACTTCCTGTTTGAACTCTTCCGGATTCTTTCTGAAGATAGAAAGGTCATCTACGTGCAGGTAGAGAAATTTACCCTTTTTCAAGAATACACATGGGCCATGGCTCAGAATTGCATTGTTTGAACCATATTTGCTGTAACCAGCTTGTCAAGGTGTGAAGCCAGGCGTTTGGTGCTTTTTTGATTCCATACATCTCTTTATTCAACTTGATAAAATGATTGGGTGGTACATCAACACCCAGGCGTGGATTCAGATAGATATCTTCCTTTAGTGGTGCATTTAGAAACACACTTTTGATGTCAATGTGATGAAGAAACAAGTTGCACTTGAGAGCAAAACTGATGAGCATCTGAAGAGATAACATCTTACCGGTAGGCGCGTATGTGTTGAAGTAATTCTTCCCTTCTGTTTTCTGGAAGCCTTGTGCGCATAGCCGGGCTTTGTAGTAGTAGTCTATCAGAATGGTAAGCTGATATCTCTTCACCTTGAAGACACATGTGGAATTAATTTGATTTTGATCCACTTCCTTCTGCAAAACCATGAAGACCTTTTAATTATTCATGTTAGTGATTTCTTTTTCTATTGCCTTCTTCCAGAAAGATGAATCAGCCAGGTTAATTGCTTGTATGTAAGAATTCAGAGTGTTGCCTTGGAAATTTTTGTTAAGGTACACCACAATAGAGTTGCCTCTCTGGTCAACCAACAGGATATTGTCTGTGGATATTGAGATTTCAATTTTATGAGGCACTTGTTCAATTGGAACCTGAGAAGCAGAATTTGTTGAATTGCCAGACAATAGTCCATGATCCCTGTGTGTCGTGGGTAACACCACATCTGATACGGAAGAGGAGGCTGGAGGCATAGAAAGTACACTGGATCTGGTAATTCCATCATCTGAAAAGCCAAGTAGTTCTTCCTTGGTGACTGGTGACTGATTTTTCAGACCAGGAAATACTGTTTTGTCCAATTTCACCTTTATAGTGCCAAGTACCTTCCCAGAAGCCAAATTTTAGATTTTATAGGATGAGAAATTGTTTTCATATCCCAGAACAATGCCTTTTTCTGCTTTTGGAAGGATCTTAAAGACTTGCTGATCTTTAGGAATGAGTGAGTATTTTGAGAATCCAAACGGCCTTAAAACTTCTAGATTTTCTGTACAGCCCTTCCAGACTGTGTATGGAATACAGAATTTCCTTGTAGACAAGGGTGTTAGGTTGGCCAGCTGAGTTGCTGTGTTGACTGCTTCTGCCCAGAAAAATTTGGGTAGCCACAATTGAACAAGAAGACATCTAGCCTTCTCAATGATGGTTTGGTTAGATTGCTCAGCCATGCTGTTTTTCTGTGGACTGTATGCTGGGGAGATTTTATGATTGAGATTGTTTGATGAGCACAACCAAGAAACAGATTGTTCACAAATTCTCCCCCGCCATCAGATACAATTGTCTTTAGCCTGAAACCTGTATGAGATTCTGCCAGAGCTAAGAACTCCATAAATTTCCCAAATGTTTTTTCCTTGGAGCAGAGAAACTTGACAAACTTGAAACCACTAAATTGATTGATAATGCTGAGGAATTAAAGGTATCCTGCAGTTGATTGAGTGGAAAATGGTCCAACCAGTTCCAGGTGAAAAGCTTCAAAAAACTGGGCAACTGTCTTTAGTTTTCTGTTGAATGGCAGTGCCTTGAGCTTACACATTTTACAGATCTCACATTCCTCAGTTGTTGATACCCGTACAAGGATCTTCTGATAACTTGAACTCATATGACCCAGATGCACATGCCAGTCTGGTAAGACTGAACTTCAGATATAGAAAGCATGGGAATGGATTGCATCAAAGGAGGATGAAGGAAGATCTAATAATTTATTTTTGACATGTTCAAGAGTGAAATTCCTGTCAATCACCACAACCACTCCATTTTTCTCAACTTTGCTAATCACCAAGTCCTTCTCAAAGATTCAAGGTACTAATAGTAAATAGCAATTAAGCTCTGGAACCAGCAGATTTTTTTTGATTATCAAATCCTGACCACAATGATCAACCATTTTGGTGGATCCAATTGCTTTGGCATGCAGAAAATTCTTGTCCCTGCCTGTTGAACTTTGGATATTGGTTTCTGAGTAAAAAAAAATAGCCGGATTGTTGACCATGTGGTGGGTGGCACCAGTGTCCAATGAGTTCAGTCCCAATACTTCTTTGGCTAGAAGCAAAATATATATCTGCTCTTATTGTTGGCTTAAAGCCAAAAACCAACTGGAGCTGACTGTGACAGCTCTGCAGAACACATATGCTTGGCTTAAAGCCAACAAAAAAGAAGTCAGCTACCCAAAACCCAAGCACTGCTTCAGCCACCAAACAATTCAGCTCAGTCAGCTGTCCTCAGCTCAGTACCCACCCAACCAATTCAGCTCAGTCAGCTCCCCCCCAGAAACTCAGCTCACTCAGCTCCACCCACAACAGATTGAGTTGAGCTATTTGAGGGGGAGCTGAGTGAGCTGATTTTGTGGGGAGGAGGTGAATGAGCTGAGTTGTGTGGGGAGGGGCTGACTGAGCTGATTGAGTGGGGAGGATCTGAGTGAGTTCATTTGGTGGGGAGGAGCTGAGTGAGCTGAGCTGGTGGCTGGAGCTGACTGTGCCAGCTCTACAGAACCCATATTCTTGGCTTAAAGACAAAAACTGTTGGGTTTTCACTGTTTTCTATTCCTCCCAAAAAAGAATTCCATCATTTGTTAATCTTTCAAATCAACTTGTTTCAGACTACAATTCATCATAAAAATTAAGTTTTTTGTAATTACAACTCATAGTTTCATTGATTGTTTTTTTGTTTTTCTGACTCATTTCTTGATTATTAAAATTTAATCAGTAAGAATTAATGCCTCATACTATATGTGACATAAAAATATTTTGTCTTGATTAACTTGTCTGGTTTGTCTCAAGAGAATGAGATGCCTGTCTAGTCAATTACTTACAAGAACCTATTTTTTCTGTCTCTTAAATTTTATTCAATCTCATTTAGTCATTATTGTTTTCCACAAACCACTGTTTGTGCTCATGTACTACACGGGGTGGGTTTTTACGAGTGGGGAGTTCTTGGGGGTATTGGTTGGGGGAGGGTTCACTAAAAAGTGACCTGTGAAAGCTAGGGACAACTGACCTTATCGAGTTCAATAGAGGTCCATAAATTTATGGACCTCTATGGAGAATCCTAGCAATTCAACAGTTATCAAGCGCTATCGAGTGCACAAGTGGGGTGTTGTCTTCATAAGGTTAGCTTATCAAGCCGACATATCGAGACGACTGTGGGTGCTCTTATTATGGAATAAATTGTTTTGCGGTCAGGCAAAACTTGCACATAGGGTGCAAGTCCCTCCTTCGGAGGGTCCCTACACAGAGGGACTTGGGTAAGTTAGCACTCCTGCCACCCTTCACCCCAAGACTTGCACCCCAAGACTTGTCGAAGTCTCTGGGCCTCGCGGTAGGGGCCTTGATCAGGGAGGCCTTTGGTTTATAAACAGAAGTCCCTTCATCGTCGGCAGGTAGGAGCTGTCAAGCGTCCCGCACAAAGAGCAAGACGGGTACGCTCCGGGACCTTCGCGGAGAGGCTTTGTTAGCATCCGCTGATCTCATCCCAGTCATCCACCTGCATAGAGACCACAGTTCTTCATTTCCTACGAATTTCTTGCCTTGTTTACCTGGCAAGTACGAGCTCCTCTGCGGAAGGATGCTGACCTGATTAGGCGTTCTCATTTGCTGAATTGAATCCGCAAACCATCGTCACCGATACACCGGTGAAGCAACATCGGATACTGTATGGCGCGATAAACCGAGAGTTATATGCATATTCCATCAATCGATTGCCCGATCACCCCGTCACTCGTAATGGGCATGGCTGTAGTCGATTCGTGCATCCTTTCCAACATTCATGAGTATAGGTAAGACAACTGTGAGTTGGATTTCCTACTTTCAAAAAAAAAGCAACTGAGGGAAACTTTCCGAACGCTCTCCTCAAAATCGAAGCGGAGAATAATTTGCCTGGTCACCCACCAACACCCTGTGCCCAACATAGATCAATTTTTGTTTCCACTTCGAGACTTTATTATCGACAGTTTCGACTCCCTCGACCTCAAATAACTGCTTTACAGAAAGGCACCAAGCACAAACCAAGCTAATACCTCGACCCAAACTTGAATCAAACCATGCACACTTTCATCATATTCTTCCTTAATCTATCACAGATTCTATCCGTGTTGTGCCTTGAGAATAACACACCTGTGATGGCAAACTACTCAAGCCCAGGCGTGTATCAGGAACCGAGCTCCCTGGTGGAGACCGATGCTTCAATCGCGAATACTGAAGGGCCCAGCGGAACTTTAGTTCAACCACAAGGCGGTGCCATTTTCAAGAACCATGTGGGGAACGTAGGCAATGTGGAGGTGATTTATAAGGGCGTTTCAGATGGGACGAATGATGTTGGCGCCAGAACTTGTACTATCGATCTTCATTTGGTGCCAGTTCCTAAGAAAGGCGAAGCGAAACACATTAACCTCAACAGCCCTTCGGTGATTCATGTGAGTGAACAATCTGCTTGATCTTTTTTGATGGGTTGATTTTTCTTTTAATAATAGACGTTATTGTTCTGTTTTACACACAGCTTTCTTACGGTTTGAGGCCTCATGACAGTGGCAGTAGCCAACCTATTTGGGCAAATTTTGTTCCTCCCCCTGGAGCATGTGGCGACTTTCGTTAGTATCTAGTTATATTCTATAGAGTATTGTCCTTGAGGGGCTAACTTCAAAATCTCATTTTATCCTCAATTCTAGACTTAGTCGTTTATGAGAGGCAACTCTACAAGGTGCGTTATTTACTATTCACGAATTTCTATTTGATTTTTTTGATATTATTCCAGACTAACTCTCTTCATTTGGGGATTGGCTCAAGCAAAGGACACTGTGATTCATTTTAAGTCCGCTTCTCCAATAATTCGTTGAGTAATTTTCCTTTTCGCTTTTCAGATGCCTACTGCGCGAGGCTTGAGAAAAGTATCTCTTCTCGTTGACCAGTTGACTGAGTCAAAATCCGGTCTTGCCGTTGATTCCATATTTCAGGCTTTGAGTGCGCCAACATGGTTGCCCCAAAGGTCTATCCTCCAAATTCTATTTCCGCGGTTTAAAACACACTTGGGGGAAGCTATCTGTTTTTTCTTCAAATAAACTTACTCCATCAACACAGAATCATTGATTTCATGACGGGAGAAGTGTTTCAGAGCCCAGCGTTGGAATAAAAAATAGTTTACTTACACAATAATCATAAAATTAGTGTTCTCAAAGATTCGTTTTGGTAATAACAGACACCATATTGCAACGTTTTCAGTTCTGAAGGGCATCACACACTCAGGGGATTTGAAGTTTAAATCACAAAATTGAAAAGTTTTGTGTACCATGTTTTGAATTATTAATGTTCCATGAATTGTTTTCACGTTGTTCTTATTCCAACTCATATTTGAGAAAACCTGATTTCTGTAAGATTTTGAGGTCAATAACTCTCCTGCAGCAGATATAAAATGATCATAGTAGTAAAAATATTAAGCAATGAAAAGGATAAGTAAGAGAAAGAGAAAAGAGGTTAAAGAAGAGAATGATAGAAAGATAAAATTAAAGATAAAAGAATGAAGTTTTGAGATTTACCAGCTATTGTTATAATCCAACTATGACTCAATAAAAGGTAACAAGAAACTTAGTAGGAGATAAAGAAATTGCCTCCATAAAACAACATTGTTTTTCAGTGCATTCACACAGTTTGGTACCTGGTGGCTGTCAAAAATTATGTGGAAAAAATGCAGTTTTCTGTGTTTACACATGGTTTTTTATACAGTTTTTCCTGGCTTGTTTTCAAGCCTTGTTTAGCATATCAATTCTTTTCCCTACATAATACATGTCAGGAAGCTTTATGGTGATAATTTGTTTCCATGAAAATTACACAGTTAAAGTTTCACATTTCTGGCCCACTTGAAATTGTGATTAAATCCATGCAAGCTGCTCCTGGTGATTATTGGGAAATTCAAGTTGATTTATATGCAAATGGGTGTAGAAATGATTGGTGAGGTCTGAATACCTCACAAAAATATAAACAATTTTATTTTCCATTCCCTCCCATTTTTTTGTATGATATGGCCTGAACAGCAGCTGAGGGTTCTCAGATGTTTTGGAAGAACAAAAGAGGGAGGGTGATATTAAATATGAACAAATAAAAAATTGATTGTAACCAAGAAAACAGAGTGCATACAGCTAAAGTGGTGTGGAAAATGAGGAGAAAATATTAAGGTCAGGAAAATAAAAAGGAAAATAACAATTTAACATGGCCAATATTGCTAAGCCTAGAAGATATTCTAACTGGGTAAAAGGATTATGGCCCCAGTTCAAAACTGGTTTGGATCCAATTTTCCCGGGTGTGTGCTTCATTCTTGACATAAAATGACAAACATGGGTCAACATTTGCTTTCCCAGCCATGAGGTTGTATAACACCACATGTCCAAGCAACAGTGTTTCAGACAGCCTGGACATGAAAAATTAGGAATGGTACAGAGAATTGGGTGTGATGTCCACCTGCCAAATGGAGAAAAGATTCCCTATTATCCTTCTGGGAATATCAGAACAGTGTTGTGGAAGCTCCTGCTGACACCAGAATAAAAGAATTTTCAGCTCAGTCAGGCTCCTTTGGGTTGTCTGAATATCAGAAAAAGTTTGCACTCACATTCACAGCCTATAATTCATTTCTTATCAAGGCCCTTTCAAAATTACAAATAACCACCGGAAGTAGCCCACAATTATTTAATCAAAGAAAAAAGTTTCCCTCAAGAATGAAAAAGAATTAATTCCGTTTTCATACATAAAGAATAATTGCTGCCATAAAATTCTACAACCTTCAAAGTGTAACAAATAAATTTAAAAAATTGAGCGGCAAAAAACCATATGCAAAACTGCTTCTTGGAACACTACATTCTCTGCGCAGTTGTAGGTCCCTGGAAAACTGGAAAACTTTGTGTAAGCATGAAATAGCCACATTTTATTTTCAAGGACCTACAGAAATTGACAACTCTAATGAAATCAGATATGTCATTCACATCAATGAATAAAATGAGGAGAAAGAGAATACACACAAGAGGACAAAATGAAATACAGCTTGTAACTCCACTTGTGCCAATTAATGGCTCCTTGTTAAACTTGACCCTTGATAGTTGGATAATCAAAGAGAGAAATGAGAAGTTTGATAGAGACTACCAGTTAATTCAGGGATCTGAAATTCAACAGTGGGAAACATCACCCAAGAATGTGTCACCAAATGTGAGCATGCTATACTCATATCATGCCCCCAGTACAAAGTTTTCCTAAGCCCAGAGGTGGCAAGAGCGCTGTTGTGAATAATTTCTTACAAACCTGAGGCTCACCACCTCCTGGTAACAAAAGAGGCAGCTGCTATGGCTAGGGACCTCCATACCTTTGGGGCCAGGAAGTCCACAAACTTGGGGTGGTCTATGAGCTTGCATTCAAGGGTGCCTTTGAAAATTATTCCCAGATATAAAAGAGTAAGAGGCAAAAACTAGAGATATATTTCATCAGAATAAGAGAGAAAGTACAACATGAAAGAAATGGAAGATGAAATGTATCTAGAGGACCAAGATGGACAGGAGCAACAAGGTGGATAGATGGAAGGGAATAAGAAGAACATAAAAAAACAAAACAAACAAGAATAGAGACTAAATGAAAGGTGTTAGTAACAAGTTGAGGTGAGGGAATACAAAGAGAGACAATAAATTACCACTACTCTAGATTCTTGGAACTGTTGATCCTGGGACAGCAGCAAGTTGTTGATGACTGATAATTGATGTGATCTTGCTTGCTAGTGTGTTGGAGGTGATTGTTCCGTGTCGGATGAGGAACAGATCTGGTTGACTGAGACTGACATTTTTGAGTGAGACAGACTGGGAGCACAGAAACAGAGTGGAGCGCTCTCTGAGCGTGAGTGGCTAGGAAAACTGAATTCTGACAAGATAGAAACCCTCAGCAAAAACTTAGCCATGGGAGGACACTTCCTGTAGCCAAAGCAACAAAGCCTTCATACCTGGAAAAAACATGGGCACACACAAGCCTGATGGTACCACATGTAGGCTAAAATTCAACCACAAAATCATATAAAATGTAGATTACTTCTTTGATTACAGTTCTTGCTAGCTGTTGAAACCTTGCTCTATTGTCACTTCTCAATATTCTTATTTCTAAAATTTCACCTCAAGTTCACACATCTGTAGTCCCTGTTGCTTTTGATAACACTGCGCATTAGATGAGATATTGCTCCAAACCTAACCGGTCAAGTTGATCTTCATCTCATCCAGAAGAATCATTACCAACAGCAATCTATCCAACAATCACCATTGATCAGCCTCAAGAGCTTCTGTTTAATCTCGCCAAACAATCTTGCCAAACCATCAAGGCGCTTCAATCCTCAAGTTATTCAACTTGGTGAATAAAAAACAATCAATCTCAATTGTTGTCATTTTCCCTTTTCCTATCCTCATTCATCCATTAAAATTGATCACTAATCCTATTCCTTCTTTCTAGTTATCACTTAATTAGTGCTGTTTCCATTTCCTGCTTTATTACTTTACATAGCATCCTGTCTTCTTATTGGTTTGTTTCTTCTATTTCATTTTCTACTTATTCAATCAAATAACAACATCATCTTTATTAGAACTATCTTCATCATTGTCCCAGTCCTTTCATAACTAGGTTGCTTCAGTATCTTGTCACAGCTTACATCTCAGGGTTTGTTTCTACTTTTCTCTTTATTAGATATTATTAATTAGTCTCATGCTTCTTGTTTTTATTTAGCTCTCTTTGGTTCTTAGAAATATAAGTTCTTAGTCAAATACTAGCTTCAATTTATTTTCAAAAATGCAACTGCAACAGCAGTAAAAGTCCATGAGTTTGAGCTCCAATATACTTGAACAAAAGAGCTCTGTAGACCAAAAACAAAGATTATATCAAGGTGGTTTACCATTTTGTAGCCAATAGAGCTATCATATTGTGGTCTCAGGGTCAGTTTTATCATCAATGTGATATCCTGCACAGAGATTAAAATTCAGATCTGGGGTTAGGGCTACATTTAGGGTTGTAAGAGGATGGTGTAGTAACAGGTGTGGTAGTAGGGTTTAAGGATGGATTTAGTAGTGGTACTGGTGGTATTGGTGATTTTGGTGATTGTTCTGATAGTGGTTGGAGACTGCACTGAGAGACCCAAAGGAGAATTGCATTCATGTGATGGTGGAATCAGACTTGTTTACCCCACTCATTGCATAAAAGAAGCTAGCCATCTAGATGGTTCAGTGAGACACCTACTGTTGGATTTTTGGAAAAAAGAATAGAGGAGAGGATTTTTGAACAGACTCTGGGGTGACTCAAAAGATGGGGACTTTGATTTTTGAGGAGAACTAATAATTGTTATTGCTTGGACTAGGCTATGTTTTTATAGAATAGTTACAAGTGGTTAATTTGTGGTTGAGAAATGAAAATGAATAAAGAGTAATTTGAATAAAAACTGAGAGGAATATAATATGAGTACTTGGAAGAAATAACTAGTCAGGCCCTCTCAGTCTCTTTTAGTCAGGCTAGTATATTAATCAAGAAAAAACATATTACAAAAACCACAAATACTAAAAGGCGTTAATTCTAGTAATCAGTTGTTAGTAATCAGTTGATAAACGCACGCCAAAAGCGTACGCCAATGCCAACCCGCACGCCAATTTTTTTTGGTGTGCGGGGCCTAGTTTCTTTTTGGCGTGTAGGTTCTACACGCCAAAAAAAAAGGGCGTGTGAGACACGCCAAAAATAAAATGAGCTCAATTTTTTTTTGGCGTGTGGGAAAAAAATCGTGCGGGTCCCAAAATTGTTTGGCATGTGGGGGACGCTGACATAATAGAAAGGGCCAATTCAACTAGCGAATTAAGGATCGTCAGTTGGGATTTAATTGTACCTTGTCAGCCGGTGTGGTAATCCTGTTCCTTCTCACATCATTCTTTCTACATCTTATATTCCATCCATATATCAATTATTATTATTCCAGATTCTTCTAATATTTATGATCACTCAAACCATACTTGTTTC
Organism: Puccinia hordei; assembly: GCA_007896445.1. NCBI lineage: Eukaryota > Fungi > Basidiomycota > Pucciniomycetes > Pucciniales > Pucciniaceae > Puccinia > Puccinia hordei. Next base: position 56,961 of record RDRW01000475.1, read on the forward strand.
CTCTTGGATCAGAAGTTATTAACTAGTCTGAATTCTTTTCTTTTCTTTTTCTTTTGGCTTAAAACAATTATTTCAGTTAAAAACATCTTACATAATCTACATCAAATGATTCTCTACATTCAGAAAATTTAGGCTTTTGCTCATCACTTTTACTATTATGAAGCTCATCATCATATCTTGGAAGTGCTCATACTTTGAAGGGCCCTTTACACATATATACTCCACTCTGAGTATTACCACCATGAAATTATACCCCATACAACCTGGACCTTTTACAAATATTAGAAATTTCAAAAGACTCAACATTTTTTTAGATATCCTTGCCATTTAAACCCTTTTACACAACCATTTTCCCTCACAACTTCTCCTCAACTCCCCATACCTCAGTAATAGACAGCTTAGTCATCTTGTTAAGAAGTCACACCTTTTATTTTATTCTTAGTGTTACACTCTTCCCCATGTAGAGGAAGGCGCTACAGCACCTTTCACCAAAATAGTTATACAATCCCTTCCAGCTTTTTGTGAGTAGTTCCACACCGGGAGGAAGTTCCCGGCCAACAAGGTTATACAACCTCATTGAATTCCTCCTGGCTGAAGGTTGTATTCCCGGGAATCCTCCCGGCTGAGAGCCTTGTCGGCTGGGAATCCTCCATACGAGGTTGTATAACCTCGTCGGCCAGGAGGACTTCCTCCTGCTGACAAGGTGGTCAGCCAGGAGGAAGTCCTCCTGGCCGAATATGCCTTTTCAGCCAATCCTCCCGGTTTGAGTCTATTGGCGTCCCCCCAACGCCAAACAACTGGCGTGTGGGAGAGCCAAAAAAAATTGGCGTGCGGGGCCCAGCCAAAAAAAATTGGCGTGTGCAACCCACACTATTTGTTTGGCGTGCGCTCCCAAAGTTTTTTCTTGTATAACCAAGGAGGACTTCCTCCTTGCTGAAACTTCAGCCGGGAGGAAGTTTACGTTTTGTAGCCGGGAGGAAGTTCCCGGCTGGGCTCGCTCATAGAGTCAAATTCTATTATGTGTACACGCCAAACAATTGGCGTGTGGGACCCGCACGCCAAAAAAAATTTGCGGGGCCCACACGCCAAAACAAAATTGGCGTGTGCGAAATTTGGGCGTGCGCTCCCAGAGGCATACACGCCAAAAAACAATTGTGTAGGCCAGAAACAAAATTGGTGTGCGTTTAATTAGCAGAAAAAAGAAATAACAATCAATTAAATTAAGTTTTACAAATAACTTAATATTTATGGACACCCCAATTAAAAGGGAAGATTGGGAGGAACAGAAAAACTCAACACCTACCCTGTAATTTTGTTAAGAAGGCTGGGCACTACTTTCACCAAAATACAAAGTAGATAAATTCCAATCAGGTCATGCTTGGTCTAAATATTTTGAGTCTGAATAGAGGAGTAATAAAACTATTTTTTACACTTTGTTTGTACTATTTATAAATTCGAGAGGCATTGAATAATTAGTTTAGCACCCCAATTAAATTGGGATGCATTTTGGGGTAGATGGTCTCATATTGTTTGTACATATTGGTTTAGCTCATTTTCTCATCATACTGACACTCCAAATAATTTCTTTTCAGCTAGAAATTACAGTCAAATGCTAACAGGTTGGTCTCATTTTGGCTTTCTACACTTCTTGAACAAAAACAAAATGATAAATCACTTGCATTAGTATCACTGTATATACTATTGGATGGCCTGTAAATATTGGAGCTTACACTACACTGTACCTGAAACAAGATTTAGTACCCATTGGATCCTTTGTTGCACTTTTTGTTTCAATCTGGCAGCACTGTCAGAAGCTTGAAGTCATTCCAGTTAAAATAAGATCTACCCAACCAATTTGAAATGGTTTGATCTCAACCAATGCAATAAGAAACTAAGGGGTTCTCTTGGGTTTAAAGCATTCACACTGGTCAGGATAAATTGCTGGATTAAGGCAAGTTACCCCAACTGAACCTGGAAGGGCACCCGCATTTGTGACAGGCTAGAAACAGGTTAGCAAGCTAGAAGTTTGGTTTCAGGTCAGCAGTTGCTAAAGTTAGAAATTGCTAATCTGAAATCAAACCTCTGGCTTGCTAACCTGGTTAGACCATTTCTCTTCTCTGTTTTTTTGGGGGATAGAAAAAACAACTCCAAAAAGAAAATGTAGTTTGATTGGGAAAAACATCTAAAAAAAGAAATATATCACACTAGAAGAGAAAAACTAGGATTAGCCAGCAGTTGACATGCAACATAATTAAATGTAACTGTCATTTTAGCTCCATGTGACTCCATCATACCCCATCATGCACATTGACTTTGTGTCAAGGCTTGGTTGAAACAAACTTTGAGACAGTCTTGAGTATCAATACAAGGTTCCCTTGAGATTCTGCATGTCAACTGCTGGAAGTTTCTAGAGTTTTTCTTGTAGTGTTGAAAAAAAAAGAAGCCAGGCCAATGAGAATGAAGATCAGCAGGCTTTAAATTCTCCATTTTTTTTTTGCCTGTATATCCTACTGTAGATTGTACTCTTCTACCCAGAGTGCAATGATATTTATTTCCTGCCTAGTGTTTACTTTAGCTTGGTTTGATACTTATTGTATTTTCATGGCATTATCCTTGTTGTATTTAATGGCTTCTTTAATCTTGATAAATATTCCCTGAACTCTTTAGCCTTTGTTTTCATTGACCATTTGGAAAAAGAAAGTTGAAGAAAATCAATTTTTTTAAATATGAGAAGAAAAAGAAATGTGAAAAGATTGAATACACCAGGGGATAATTTCCAGCTCCTGCTTTAAGGTGCCATAAATCATCTTTTTCATATAACTTGATGGAATACATACAGAAGTTAAACATGAAACAAACCTGAAAAATGTTGTTAATGTATGTCATAACCAATGAGGAACACATCTTGATGTCAACAACAAGTCAAAAATGAGCTGATTTGAACCCACATGCATCCAAGTCTGAATGTTATCACAACTCATCTGGAACTCAAGGGAGATTCAATTTCACATAACACCTTGGGCATGCAAATGCAGCGCATGCATTTGGGCGTTGATAAACGCATGCCAACACCAACCCGCACACCATTTTTTTTTGGCGTGTGGGGCCAACACACCATTTTTTTTGGCGTGTAGGGTCTACACGCCAAAAAACAAGGGCGTGTGGGAGTGCACACCAATTTTTGGCGTGCGGGTCTCACACACCCTTTTTTTTTGGCGTGTAGGCCCCGCACGCCAAAAACAATTGGCATGTGGGAACACTCGTTGGCCGGCCAGGAGGAGTTCCTCCTGGTGTGGGAGAACTTATATACAGGAGGTGCAGCACTGAAGCTGAGCCCGCAGCCGCGGGCTCAGAGGCAGACTGAGGCTGAGGTAAGAGGGGTCACTTACCGAATGTCATTGGAAATTCCGCGGGGACAAGCACGAGGGCGCATCATGTGAAATTCTATAGTTGGCGCGGTTGATCGGTCGGGGGAGGAAGGCCGCTTCAGTATGCGCGACGTAGGGGACCGGGTGGAACCACGGCGTTTGGGGCACCAGGCCTGCAAGCGGAGCGGGGGCAGAAGGAGCGCAGTCGTGCACAGGGGAGCGATGGACAACTGCAGGGGTCAACGGGGTATAGTGGTTGGGGGCAGGCTGTGGTGCAATGCGGAATTGAGGAGACGGGCAAGTAGGGCTCCAGGGATGGTACCGGGGATTGCGGGTCAGGACCGGGGGAGTGTTGTACCAGGGTTGCGGGATCTTATCTTATCTTATCATCAAAGTAGATATCTATCAACTACAGCGCATGTAAGAAATCACTTTACTTTTGAGAAACTTTTGAGGTTATGATTGCAAACAGAAACCAGACTAAAAATAGAAAAATAAGGTCAATGACATGAAGAGACAAAGAGAAGAAGAGATGATTTTTTTAGAAGAGAGAAATTTACCAAAAGCAAATGGAACAAGGAGGATGTAGAGTGGAGGACTTAAAAAGAAGAAGACAAGAAGTAAAACAACCTGAGATAGTGGGTGAAGATAAGAGGGTGGTTAATTCATTGACAAGCACAGTTAGAGAGAGAAGGAGACTGGAGAGGAAAGGAGAGAAAAAAGAGAGATAATGACAAACAATAAACAGTTGTGATGGGAGATAATACTAGGAAGCAAGATAATATCTTGAAGTTGGAGAATCAGCTTTAAGTGTAAGAAGGAATCAGACGGAAGGAGTGAGTGTTATGTTTCAGTTGTCGTCAAAAGTGAGTTGAACTTTACAGATTCTACCAATGATTTTGTCGTTGAAGATTGAGATCTTGAGCGACGACGGTTGATTGTGAATTTGAAGATGGAGATCTTGAGGAATCGAGGATGTTGAAGAAAGTGGAGAGTTCGAGATGGAGTTTGTCCTGAGCAGACTAAGAAGAGGTAGAATTGAAGTACTGGCAATTCTCCAGTGTGGATACTTCAACATTGATCCAGTTTGACTGAAATCTCAACAGCCCTCCTTGCTTGACAATGAAGAACCGTTGAAGCATGCGGACTGAAGCTGTTGTAATGAAGAATGAGGTCCAGCTTTCGTGAGAGAATCGGCTAACATCTCTGCAGTTGGCACGAGTTTGACTTCAATTTCTTTGGAGTTATATTTCTTTCTGAGAGACTTCGCCTTGATGTCGATGTGTTTGGTTTTTGAGTTGGAACCGAAATTCTTCAGCTTTTCCATTAGGCCTTTATTATCAATATGAAACAATGTTGACGGAAGGCTTGTCTTCCAAAGCTCCTCAATGAGGAACTTAAGCCACTGGCTTTCTTGCTCGCCATCGGATAAGGCATTCAGCTTGGATTCTGTCAAGGATAGAGTGATATTTCTTTGCTTCTTACTGTTCCATAATATTGGACACGATTTCCAAAAAGCGAGAGAGCCGCTCTGCGATATGCGCGTTTCTTGATCTTCTCCCCATGTTGCGTCGGTGAAGAATTTGATACGGTCAGCCAGATGGTCTGATGATGGTCTCAACAGTAGAGTAAAGCCCTTAGTTCCTTGTAGGTATTTCCAACAATGAAGAACCTCTTTCCAATGGGAGAGACCGGGTCTCTGATTGAACCTGGAGAGAATGGAGACTGCTGAGGCCAGGTCAGGTCTGGTTCGGCATGCAAGATAATTGAGCATGCCCGTAAACGATCTGTAGTTGATCTTCAATTTGAGAAATGCTTGATGGTCCTCATCTGAAGCCGTATGGAGTTGCACAGCAGGGGACAAGGGTGTTTTTACAGAACGGCAGTCAGAAAGATCGAGTAAGTTTAGTCCCTTTTCTATGAGAGCTGGCTGGGAAAGTTCAATTGAGTCAGGTGATAGTTTCAAGTTCATTCCCAGTAATGTGTCTGGTTCGTGAGCGGTTGAATTCGGGAAACGTTTGAGGAAAAGATCCTCGAAGATGTCAATTTGACCCACAACAATGAGATCGTCTACATGGAAGAAAATGAAGGAATTTTTCTTCTCATGGATAAATAAGCAGGGATCGGAGATCGATGGAGAATAACCGATCTCTTCAAACCAAGTAGTTAAGGTGTTATACCAGTTTTTTGGTGCCTGTTTGAGTCCATAAAGAGACTTCTTGAGTTTGAGATAAGGGGATGATCGATTTGATCCGTCCGGCGTCTTGATACAAATCTCCTCATCTAGAGGAGCAAACAGAAAAGCAGACTTGACGTCAAACTGCCGAATGGGCAGTTTCAGGTCGATAGCCAGCACGAGGAGCGTGAGTAAGGAGGGAAATTTTCCGGTGGGAGCGTAGGTTTCAAAGAAATCTTCCCCAAACGTTTGGAGAAAACCTTGAATGCACAACCGGGCTTTCCGTTTTTCTGGGCTTGAGGAAGTAGCCGGCTTAGTCTTGAATACCCACGTTGAATAGAGAGGTTTCTTTGGGGTTTCGTTTTGATCCTCCCAAACTTCATGCTGCTCGATGTTATTTAATTCCGTATCAATTGCCTCCAACCATGCGGTAGATTCATCACTAGCTAGGGCTTTCTTGAAGGTCTTCGGGTCGGTAGTAAGATGAGAGTATTTAGCCGGTTTAATTTGAAGAGTTCGATCACGAAGGACTCTGGCAGGAGGTGGATCTGCTACAGGGATCAGATCATCCACAGCAAAGTCGTCGTTGTCACCGGATTCATTTTCATCCTCCGTAGAATTTTGGTCCTCTATTGATTCGTCTTCCTCGATTTTGACATCAGGAGTGTCAGGAATCGTCTCGATGGATTTTTTTATTGCAATAGTTGGTTTGTTCTCTTCAATCAAGACGCTGTTATGATTTATGTCAGAAGATTTACATGAATCATATTCAAGAAAGTGAATACTTTTGGAGTTCACTATAAGACCATCGTCGGTTAGAATGCGATAGGATTTCAGCTCCAGATTGAATCCGATAAGCCTTCCCATCTGTCCCCAAGGTTCAAGCTTGGATCTCTTTTCATTTGAAAGCACAATCACAGGATTACCGACGGGACGAAAATAGCTCAGAGGAACCTTCTCATCCTTGAAGAGTTCGTGTGGAGATTTCTTGCTACGATGGGTGGGGATTTGATTCAATGACAATGTCGTTGCGCTGAGTATTTCATTCCACAAATTTTGTCTAAGGCCTGAGTCGACAATGATCGTTTTCAGAGATTCAAGGATAGTCCGATTAAATCTTTCGGCCAGTCCATTTTGCTGGGGGGTGTAGGCGTCTGAGAATCTTTGCCGAATGACATGATTTTGACAATAATCTGTGAGCTGAGCGTTGGTAAACTCGGTTCCGCGATCCGAGTGTAGGACAGAGGGGTAGTATCCCAATCGCTTAGCTTCCACGTCTAGAGCAAAAGTAAGAGCAGAGAAGGTATTATCCTTTCCTACCAAAGTAATTGCGGCACAAAATCGAGAGAAGGCGTCGACCATGGTGAGAATGTATTTGTGTTTTCGATGGGACATAGGACTAATAGGTCCGATGAGATCCAGATGGATTTCTTCAAAAGGTTTCGAGACTCGAGAGGATCTCGTCTTGAATGATGCCTTCGTGATTTTTACAAGAGCGCATGATTTGCAGATTTCAGGAGCCGAGACAGGTATTCCAAGTTTATTCCTGATTCGGCTGTAACTAACATGACCCAAGGACTTGTGAAGCAGTTCGGCTGAGCTCAGATGAGTAAATTGTTTATTTGATTCGAGCTTCAGTACTGGCAAATTCTGACTATAGTGTCCTTCAAGAAATGGTTCACCGTTTTTCTTGATGGAAAAGTGATTGACAGAGAAGATTACATTGTATTGCTCAAGCAGGAGATGGCGAAGAGATAACAAGTTGATTTTGATATTTGGTACGTAAAGAACATTGTGAAGTTTGAAAGTTTTATCTTGAAATTTTAAGGAAATAGTTCCCTTTCCTTTTATTTTTAGAGTGTTATCGCCGCAACTTGTATTAATCATTCCTTGTTCGGCTTCGTCTAGATTCACAAATAGACTCTTATCAGATACCATGTGGGATGTTGATCCAGAGTCCAGGACGAAAAGATGGGGTCGATAACAAGAGAAAGTGGAGAAACAGCTGACGTTGAATTCTTGCATTCTCTTGAAATGAGCCTCCTTCTTTTCTGGATGTAAGGACCAGCAGCGGTCGCAAGAGTGTGGAGCTTCAGGATTATGATATCCTGGTCGGCATCTCTTGTCTTGAGTCGTCATCATAGTTGTACCAATCGACTCGCTTCTTGAGGTGCTCGTCAGTTTCGCTTCATTCATATGAATTTCGTGATGGTTTAACAAAACTTCAGGACTTATGTCCTCGCCGTTTTTTGAGTGGGTAATGTTTTGCTTGATGGTATCAAGGCTGTTTGGAAGCCTTCTCAACAACTCGTAAGTTAAGATGTCTTCAGGAAGATTGATACCGACGTCCTCCATTTTGGTCACGGAGCTTCTGACATCGGTGATAAACTTTTCGATGTTGCTGACGTCGAATGTGATGCTCGCAAATTGATTGTATACTCTTGCACGATTAGCCGGTTCCTTAGAGACAAACCGCTTCAGAATCGCCTTCCAGAGCAGTTGCGCGTTGTCCTTGTTTGCTGAGGTCACGACGTTGTTGTGGGTAGTCGAAGAAACCTTAGCGAGGATGATAGCGCAGAGGATAGTGTTGTCGTCGTCCTCGAGAGCAGGAGCACCTTGGATCATTTGGTCTTTTAATCCTCCAAGTTTGAAGAGTGCGGTAATGCGAGTACGCCAGCTTGAAAAGTTTTCTTCGTTCAATGTGGGAATTGCCTCCATCGTCGTCTTGAGAATAGTAGGGTTGATATTTTCCATTGCGACGAGATGCAGTTGTCTGGTTCTGTTTGATTGTATTTAGCGTCGTTGGTTAAGCGGATTTCGACTGTTAATCGTGAGAAACTTTTGAGGTTATGATTGCAAACAGAAACCAGACTAAAAATAGAAAAATAAGGTCAATGACATGAAGAGATGATTTTTTTAGAAGAGAGAAATTTACCAAAAGCAAATGGAACAAGGAGGATGTAGAGTGGAGGACTTAAAAAGAAGAAGACGAGAAGTAAAACAACCTGAGATAGTGGGTGAAGATAAGAGGGTGGTTAATTCATTGACAAGCACAGTTAGAGAGAGAAGGAGACTGGAGAGGAAAGGAGAGAAAAAAGAGAGACAATGACAAACAATAAACAGTTGTGATGGGAGATAATACTAGGAAGCAAGATAATATCTTGAAGTTGGAGAATCAGCTTTAAGTGTAAGAAGGAATCAGACGGAAGGAGTGAGTGTTATGTTTCAGTTGTCGTCAAAAGTGAGTTGAACTTTACAGATTCTACCAATGATTTTGTCGTTGAAGATTGAGATCTTGAGCGACGACGGTTGATTGTGAATTTGAAGATGGAGATCTTGAGGAATCGAGGATGTTGAAGAAAGTGGAGAGTTCGAGATGGAGTTTGTCCTGAGCAGACTAAGAAGAGGTAGAATTGAAGTACTGGCAATTCTCCAGTGTGGATACTTCAACATTGATCCAGTTCGACTGAAATCTCAACAACTTTAGAACTCTCTCAGCAAATTTCAGCGTGTGCGGACAAGCAGAACTGTGAAGGGCAACATCAGGAAGACGAACGCAAGAAGAAAGGTCCCCTTGCTGAGTAAAGGTGTTGCAGGGAATCCAGTTAACTATCTGCTAACAGTTGTTTATCCCGCAGAGGAAATCAAAGAACCACCGGAACCAACCAGGAAGAAGGGCAACCTACTGTTTCTGTTACCGGTATTGCCTTCATTTCCACACCGGCCGGCATGGCTATACAACATTGTCCGCCAGGAGGCCTGGCTGACAAGGTTGTATAACCTCGCCGTCCAGGAGGACTTCCTCCTGGCTGACAAGGTTGTATAACCTTGTCAGCCAGGAGGAAGTCCTCCTGGCCAACAAGGTTATACAACCTCATCAGCCAGGAGGACTTCCTCCTTGCTGACAAGGTTGTACAACCTCGTCAGCCAGGAGGACTTCCTCCTTGCTGACGAGGTTGTATAACCTTGTCAGCCAGGAGGACTTCCTCCTGGCTGACAAGGTTATACAACCTTGTCAGCCAGGAGGAAGTCCTCCCGGCCAACGAGGTTATACAACCTTGTCAGCAAGGAGGAAGTCCTCCTGGCCGGCTGACGAGCGTTCCCACACACCAAAAATTGGCGTGTGGGGACATGCTCACGTCATCAAACCGGTCCAACGGTTTGATGACGTGAGCAAGTCCCACATGCCAAACAATTGGCGTGTGGGACCCGCACACCAATTTATTTTGGCGTGCGGGGCCTACACACCAAAAAAAAAGGGCGTGTGAGACCCGCACGCCAAAAATTGGTGTGCGCTCCAACACAACCTTTTTTTTGGCGTGTAGACCCTACATGCCAACAAAAATGGTGTGTGGGTTGGGGTTGGCGTGTGCCTTTGGCGTGCATTTATCAACACCCCATGCATTCACGTGACACACTGGAATTTGTTCAACTCCAAACACATGTTTTTTTTCAGCTGGATATAAACTCATTCGGAACTCAAGGTAAATTGAATTTTACAAAGAGCCTTAGGAAAAAAAAATATGCACATACATTTGTGTGACACTGGAATTTTATCAAGTCCAAACACATGTTATGACTTTTTGGTTGAATATTTTTTGCTAATTGCTCTGGATAAGGTCAATTAATGATTAGATGAAAAGTGAATTATGTGATACACTTCAGTGAGGCATACATTTAATTTTCAGTTCCACAAGAGTTCTAGAAAAATCATTAAAAATATAAATATCATACTTTGGGAATACTTCAGCTGAATTTTCAAGGGAGATTTGATTATCAGGGTGTGTACACCTAGGAGAGGTGGGATCATTCCAGTTTCTCTCACACTCTGGATACTAACTTCTTAGAAATTGCTTTTCAGGTAGTTTTTGGATGGATTCTATCCAAGAATTAGTTCCACAACCAGGACCTAGAAAATTTCAGAGCTTTCTGCAGAGAATTTTTCTGCTCAATGTTTGTTTTTCATACTCACCTCTTTTTCTCTTTGCCTGATGTACACTGAACTTCTATTTTATCTTTTTCCGTTCTATTTCTTTTTCCTTTTAAGAATACCTTGCTCACTAGTAGCTACTCATACTAGCTAGCTGTCCAAAAACCAAATTGTTTTTTGTTTTGTTTTGTTTCTGGTTCTGACCTGCACTGCCAGAATAATTGCCTAGGATGAAGTCATCCCACCCAAACTGGGATGCACTCAACCTAGGAAATTATGCTGGAAGTGATAGATGCACTGCAGTAAAATATGCTTCAAATTCCACCAGTTGATTATATAGACATTTGAGCTTACTCTAAGCTTACTTTGGCACTACCAGAATAATTGGATAGGTTGAGGCTTCCTAGCTAAGCTGGGACTAACTCACCCTACTTAAACTTTGTCAACCTTAATTACTGTGGATTTATAATAGCATTCACATTGGTTGGGTTGAATTTTAGGTTAGAAAGCCTGGGTTAGAAGCCCACACTAGCTAGCCTACTAGTGTCAAACACATTAATCAGGTTTAAATAAACCCTTAGGACTAAACCTTCTTGAAAAATTTTCTTCACACATTGGCAAACCCAAAACTAGGCCAGCAAAACCACCCAAGATGTCATCCCCCAAGTTTGACCAGTTAAATCTGGCTCCTCAGTGGATGAATGATGCAACTACAATCTTCAAGTCATACCTCAAATGCCAAACCAGCCACTGCTCACAAGAAACAAGATCAACTTTCAACAAATGGTTTTAAAATCCCAACTGAAAAATTTGTACTGGATCAAAAACCTGGTCCATGTCCAATGGGTACACCATGGTCTATCATGAGAGCAGCAGAGTGTTTTGATCAGCAATTAATATACTGAAACTGATAGTTCAGCAAGCAATGAGGGGAGTAGAAATGATGAAAAGATGGAATTAAAGTGATTTTCTTCAGACTCAGATTTTTTTCCTCTTCTCTTTGAGGTTTTTGGACCCTCCATATGCCTCTCAAATACCCATCACAGCAGAATTTCCAGCACCTGCCTGTTGGGTGCAATTGCATCTGTCATTGCAAGGTTTTTGTTTGAAGGGTTTCCAATGTTGGTAGCATCTAATTCTCCAAGGCCCATTTGCCTTATCCCAGTGCCCCTCAGTGACGAGCCTTCTCAACTCTTATGGTACAGACGCAAATTATTAACCCAACCTAAAGCAGAGAACCACTAGCACAACTGGCATGGAGCAATTGCCACGATTCAAAAATATTGTTCGTGAGGAGAAGGGCCAGATTGCATTCTATCTGCCGGCGCTTCCCACCAGGAGGAAAAAAGCACGCACACGGTTCGGAGATTTCTGAGGTGAAATTCTAGCGGCCAGGCAATCATTCCAAAAGGTTAAGTAAATAGATTCTTTTTCGTTAGACAAATGGCAAACAGAACAGCACAAGTTTCACCCGGATATTGTTAATCTGATTCCAAATCCCAAAGCTATGGCGTGAAAACCGACATTAAGCTGCATCCAGTTATGAGTTCCGGAATATCTTTCCTAACCAAACAATGTAAGATTAACACGCTTGAACACTGCCATCCCAGAGGGGTTAGACAGCATCAATTTACGAATCAGAGACTCGCATGACGGATAATTACAGCGAATGTTTCCGTTTAGGATGCTGAGGTGATTCATGAACAGGCAGCATTATCCGGTCGATGAACTCTTGGTGTATCGGGCTGAAATTCCACTAAATCAACGCTCCTTGGCTAGAACGTTATGGACCACTGTTGACACAAGTTGCCGCGCGCAGAATACAAACAGTAGCATCTGAACAAGTTGACAGCTGGAAATAAGTGGCCCCACGAGTTGTGTCTTACTATTGCCATTGTTAACCAAACTCACATCCCTAATATTCAGAACGCATTAGACTCCGCCCTATCGCTGTGGTGATGTATTTTTCGGCACTCCCCTTTTTCCTATCAGCATTGCTTCTCAGTGCGCCTCCGTCCAGGGGCCAACCCACCGAATTGGTACAGCGAAACCTCAATGCAAACGCCTCCCATCATCGATTTAGTCAATTGAACCTGGCAGGAACGCTGCTCATGCCCTCTGAGGGTGCGCAATTCGTCAATCAAGGTGGTGCGATGGGCGATATTCAGCTTGTTTATAACTGTCCGACAACTTTTCCTCAAAGCAATATCGGCGAGAGAACTTTGGTTAGTATCAAAGAACTTGAGCAATATCGACCGCGATCTGGAGAACTTATACTTGTCTAAACTTATTTCAACTTCTGCAATGCACAATATGGCGTCCGGAAGGCCATCGATGTGATTTTAGTACCGAGGAGAGAGGAGGGATTCAACCCTGGACCTTCGCGAGTGGTTGTAAGTCTCACCCCGGGATGCATCCAAGCCAGCCGGCTGGCAGTATCTTCGCACCTGGATGAATCTTTTATTGGCTGATGTAGCGTTCTTGCCCCTCCTCCCCATTGAAACCTCGAAAATTCCTAGCTAGCACGTGGCCTGAGAGCGAGAAATGGTCTCAGCGGTGAAAAAATACAAGTCAATTTTGTACCACCCATCTCCACTTGCGGTGATTATCGTAAGCGTTTTTGAAATGATACAAGTATCTTCAGGATGCTTTTCGACTGAATCCTTCTGACCTATCCTCCTTCGCAGGTATGATAGTCACTGAAAGCCAAATTTTTGAGGTATGGATCTAATAGTATTACTTGTTTGAAATGTCTCGGATATGCTAATTGCTTGTGCCTCGCGATAGAATGCGGTCGTTCAATTTTCAGCAGGGGCCCCAGCCGTTTGTAAGCCTTCAATCCTCATCAATTTCGGTCTGATTTTGCAAAACATAACTGATATCTTGGCCAATTTCTGACCATATTCAGCGGTTTCCTGTAGCCCCATGGATGACTTTTGACATAGAAGGCTCTAGAAATAGAGTTATAATAAGACAGCCTATTTGGAATTTACCAACATTATATTCTATAACCGTTTGGTCTTGTTCGTTCACATTCCCCATTTTACAATTCAATTTTATTTGGAGGAGATGATATAAATTAGGAGGACATTTGATGTAAAACTTCTAGGGCCAGAAAAAAAAATGAAATCACATTCTTCCACTAGAATCTCCACCTGTTTAAATATTTAGCTTTGTTGGGACAGTAAAGGTGCTTTGTGCAAAGTAACTGTGCATTGAAGCCTGGCTGGTTCCCCCTTTGAGAAAGGTTGGAGTAACACCACCAGCTTGATTAGAGTTTCTGAACCAGTTTTTCTTTGCAGTTGATAGTAGTATTATAACTAACACATACAAATTGAAAGAAATATTTTAAAAAAAGGGAAATAATTTAGATACTATCATCTTGAAAGAGAGAGATTGATAATGACCTGCATTTTTTTTTTCCAGGCTGAAACTAAAATATACTTCTTCAGGTTGTTCCTGTTGCAATTAAAGATGTGGAAAAACCCTTGGCCTTCATTGCCCCTCCCTGCCCATCACTTATCCTTCCATACTCAAACTGTGGAGCTTGCACACTCCCTACAACACACCCCCTCAAACTCCACACCACTATGTACAATGTTTTTGAGATAGAATCAGAGAAAAAGAAACAATGAAAAAAAAGGATTGACCTGAGAAATAAATTTTGTGGAAATTGGAAAAAAAAACAAAAATGAAGAAAGGTTTTTTAAGCACAACAAGAACAAATCAGAAACATATAAATAGGAAAAAAGAATTGGATAAACAGAAAGAATTGAATTGAGAGATTTGAGACTGGAAATAAATGGGAAAGTTGAAATGAGAGTGAATCAGGTGAAAATTTTCTTGACTGCAGCCAAATGTAAAGTTGCCTTAAAAGGTTTTTTGATGAAGTCTGCCATGTTTGTAGTTTTCAACACCCAATCCAAATTTTGTGCTCCCTGACTGTGTCTTTAACAAAGAAATAAAATTCTTTTCAAGGCTCTTCATTCTACCATTTGAAGCATTATCATCAGATACTAGAACTGCCGCTTGGTTATCACACTGGATTGAAATTTTGGGTTTGAATTTGATAGAATGAAGAATTTGAATGAGGAACAAGATGAAAACAACTGATTTACCAAGAGATATGAACTCTGCTGCACAAGTTGAAGTGGAAAATGTTTTTTTCTGCCAAGAACCCCAAGCCACCAGAGTGCCCATGAAGGTTATGACCAACCCTGATGTAGATTGTTGAAATTCCCTGCCCCAACTTGCATCCACCCAGGTTGATAAATAATTAATTTTCACAAACAAACATAAGTGTTTGGACCAAGTGGTGTTAATGCACTGAACAAGATGGGATGGAGCATTCCAATGGGTCTTGTTTGGATTGCAGCTGAAGCTGGCTAAGTAATTCACTGCAAAACGGATATCAGGGCAGGTTCCAAGTGCAAGGTAGTTGATTGAACCAATGAGCAATTGATATAGTGTGGCTGATAGCAGATTACCCCAAGACATTACAAGATTTTCACCCATCAATTGAGTGTACATTGGAACTATGGTTGGAATAACTTCTCTCTTGTATTTTTCAACAAGCTGATTAATCATTAGGTGGTGACTGAGAAATATTTTCTTATTGCCATAATCTAGGTGTAACCCAATGAGATTTTCTGGTTTAGAATCTCAATTCACCCTGAGACTGCTTTCCACATTTCCTTTCAGTAGATTGATATCCTGTTGACTGCTTCCAAAGACAATGATGTTTTCCATGTGGATCCAAACAATGATCATTGAGTTTCCTTTCTTGTAGCAATACACTTTGGCTTATTCACCATTCCATCTGTGTTCCTCTTGATATCAAAGAAAAAACATGTGTCAATGGAGTGCCTTTTTTATTTTTCTAGAATCTCAAATTTATCAACTTCTTCTAGTTGATCCCATTTGGTAATGCAGTCTTTACACCATTGTTTGGATGATGAAGAATTGAGTGTGTGTTTCAAAGTTTTTGGAATTTCTGTACCTGATATGCCCTGTATGTTTTCTGTGTGCAAGTCTTGACCCTCATAGATTCCTTTGGTTATTTCTTTTCCCAAGTTCAGAAGTCTACAAAAAATTGCATTGTTAGCTAAAGAAGAATGGGAAGGAAAGATGGGTTTTCCCTGAAAGTTGAGAAATGCGGCACACTCAGAGTTTTCAGCTTTCTGAGTTGAAGGGTTCCAGAAGAACCAACAATGTTCATTGTCTTGATAGCCAACAAGGTAAACAATCCATCCCCATTGATCAAGTTTGTGCTGGTGTTCCTTTGGTATGTGAATACTGGCCCAAGAACCAAAGGGATAAAAGGAGTTGAATATTGGTTGTCAGTTGGTCCAAATTTCTAATGTAGTAGTTTTGCAGCTACTATGCAACATTCTATTGATGAGAAAGCACACACACCGGTAGGAATACGACCACAGTGTGGATGGAAGGCCTGAGTGCAAGAGTGAAGAGTGTCATCCGTGCAATGTTGCCTAGAGTCTTGTTAAGCCTTTCTGCTTCACTGTTTTTTTCTGGAGTATAGGGGGATGTAAAGATCATTTTTTATCCAATAGATTCAAGGTAGTCACTGAGGGGTTAAATATGTATTCCTTTGCATTTTCAGAGCAGATGAATTTTGGGGCTGAGTTGAAGTGGGAAATTAATTTCTTCACAAGACCTATGATGATGTGAGCGACTTCCAAACATGATTTCAATGGGTATCCAAAGAATTATTTGGTTGTGTGATCTTGAATGTTCAAAAGTAAACAGTTACCAGATATGTCTGGGTTGAAAGGGTCCCACAACATCTTTTACCAGGAGGTCTAGGCGGTTTTCATGTGAGATGACTTCAGAAAGTGAGTGGCGGAAATTTTCACTCTTGTTTTGCTTGCATCTTGTTTTGCTTGCATGTTTCACAGATGAAAGGTGTCCATGATTTTATGTCAAATTTGAGGACATAGTGTTGGATGAATTTCTTTACCACTGTGTCACTGCGTCTGAAACTTGGCCCAAATGGCAATGCCATTTGTAGATGGGTGAAATTATGGCCAAAGATGAACGCGTAGAAACTGCCAATACTTGAGGTGAGATAATACAAAATGAGTCAGATTTCACAATCCACAAGCAATTGCGGAAGTATGCAGTGATACATGCAAAAGGAGAGATCAGAACAATGTTGAAATTTGGAAGGAAATGGGGGTGGAAGCCAGATTCAATGAGTTGGCCCAGGCTAATCAGTGTGCCTTTCATTTCCGGTCTTTATAGAACCTTTGGTATGGTGAGGCTTCCATCCCTATTAGTTATCCGGAGGCACCCACTGTGAGTCACCATCATTAATTTTTTGGCAGAGGCCAATTTCAGTTTTGTGGCTGGAAGAATGGGAGGTATGGATGAAAACAAGTGAAAAGATCTGCTCATGTGATGGGTTTCCTCAGAATCCAAGACAATTCCTGCATTGGAAGCACCCGTTGCATCCGGGACCACCGTTAATTGGACTGCCGCATCCTGATCAAGGCCTGTGGGTGGGCTGTTTGGGAGTTCAGCATGGAAGGTGAAACCAGAAGTGGGGTAACAGTTGACTGGGGTGTTGGGTGCCGGCAGGTTGGCATCCCTGCAGAGGACAGGAAAAGAAGACCTACAGTGGAATGAAACCCTGCAATACAAACATGGTTTGCCAACAAGTATTGTTGGATTTCTGGGGCCTTGGTTGCCTGTCTGTTGTGGTGATCCATTCCACTTCATTACTATATTTTCAAAGATTATTTATCACTTATAAAACTCAAATTCTTGCATATATACACATATAAATCCCAAAACTTAAATATATTCATCATTATTATTGCATAATCAAATTCTAAACCCCATTTTAACCCTAGTCACTCACTACAACCACCCTCAAATTCCTCATAGTTCCAGAGTTATAGGCAAACTCAGAATAATCCAGCAAGTTACAGTATAAAGCTAGTTATAGGATAAAATGAGTACATATTACAATTAGATATATTTCACAAAAAAGATACAATGGTGGGCCGCTACGCTATTTGACTGCTAACTGTTAGCGTAGCGGGGTTTTTCCCCCCAGAAAATCTGTAGCGTTAGGTGAAATGACACTCAGCTACACTAACAGTTAGCCTAGCAACAACTTCTTCAAGTCGTTTTTTTGAAGTGTTAGCTGGGAAAATTCACCGCTACGCTAACAAGTAGCATGATTTTTCTTGCACTAACAGATTTTGAAGTTTCCAGTAGCATAGCAGCATCAGATCCATGCTATGCTACGCTACATGTTAGCTGTTAGCTGCATTCTTTCATGCTAGTTAGCTGCATTTTTCCACACTAGTTAGCTGAATTTGAAAAGCTAGCACAGCATCTGTTAGCAATGTAATTAATTTTCTATCACCTGTGGGAATTGATCCCAGGCTAAAAAGGGGTGGAGGTCAGCTATGGCCCAGTGGTCCATGCCGCTGAGCATGCAGCAACATCAGATCCATGCTATGCTATGCTACATGTTAGCTGTTAGCTGAATTCTTCCATGCTAGTTAGCTGCATTTTTCCACACTAGTTAGCTGAATTTGAAAAGCTAGCACAGCATCTGTTAGCAATGTAATTAATTTTCTATCACCTGTGGGAATTGATCCCAGGCTAAAAAGGGGTGGAGGTCAGCTATGGCCCAGTGGTCCATGCCGCTGAGCATGCAGCAACATCAGATCCATGCTATGCTATGCTACATGTGAGCTGTTAGCTGAATTCTTCCATGCTAGTTAGCTGCATTTTTCCACACTAGTTAGCTGAATTCGAAAAGCTAACACAGCAGCTGTTAGAAATTTAGTTTATTTTCTATCACCTGTGGGAATTGATCCCAGGCTAAAAAGTGGTGGAGGTCAGCTATGGCCCAGTGGTCCATGCCGCTGAGCATTGGCCACTGGACCACAGCTTCCTGAGGAATACCCTCAGGGTAGAAGAATCTATGCCATCCACTTTTATATATATATTTAATTTCAGATTCTTTTTTATTTTATTAAATGGCTTCAAGTATTTTAATATGATTTTACACCATGAACTTTTCTTTGGGGGGATTTTTTCTTACCAATATTTCTGATTGTGCATGACCTACATATCAACTTCCACCTGCCAACTTCTCCCATCATCCACCTTGGTAAGGGGGATTGATAAAATCATGCCCCTGGCTGCACGCCCACGCCAGGGGCAAGCCCATAAAAAAAGGGTGTGCAGCCCACACACCCTTTTTTTGAATAGGGTGTGTGACTACACGCCCTTTTTTGGGTGTCAGCATTTCTAAAGGAGTGCAACACCCACCCAAAACAGGGTGTGCAGTCACACACCCCATTCAAAAAAGGGTGTGCAACCTACACACCCTTTTTATGTATATAGGTAGGGGTGTGCATGCCCCTACCCATATACATAGAAAGGGCGTGAAGGCCACACGCCCTTTCTATGTATTTATACAACCTCTTTGACCAGAGGGAATCCCTCCAGTCAAAGAGGTTGCATAAACTCTTGTACCAGAGGAAATCCCCCTGGTTGAGGAGGTTATACAACCTCCTTGACTGGGGGGGGATCCCTCCCGTCTAGGAGGTTGTGTAGCCTCCTCAACCAGAGGGAACCCCTCCGGTCCAAGAGGATGTATAGCCTCCTCAACCGGGGGAATCCCTCCAGTCAAAGAGGTTGTATAACCTCTTCAATGGGAGGGAATCCCTCAGGAGGTTATACAACCTCCTCAAAGGGACTCCCTCCGGTCCAAGAGGCTGTATAGCCTCCTCAACCGGGGGGAATCCCTCCAGTCAAAGAGGTTGTATAACCTCTTCAACGGGAGGGAATCCCTCAGGAGGTTATACAACCTCCTCAACCGGGGGGGATCCCTCCGGCCAAGGAGTCCAGCTCTCTTCCCTTTATCCTACTGACCCCTCTTACTCCCCTCAGGACCCTCAAAGGTAACTCCCCTCCCTGCTACTCTCCAAGATCTAGCCACCCTGACCTTGATACCCTGCCTACCCTCACTCCAGCCACTGCCTTGCCCTACTCATCTATCCTACCCTCAAAAAACCACTGTCCTACCCTCAAACAATTGAATGCTTGATTGTTTGTTTGTTTGACCCCGCTACCCTGCCTACCTTCAACAAACCGCTGCCCTGCCCTGCCTGATCATCTACCCTAGATCAAACAATTTTTTGACCCCCGCTACCCTGACCTTTCTACCTGCCTACCATTGACAAACCGCTGCCCTGCCTGCTCATCTACCCTAGCCCAGTACCTGCTACCCTCAAACAATCAAATGATCAATTGACCCCGCTACCCTGAACTTGTACCTGCCTACCTTCAACAAACCTCTGCCCCACCCTGCTCATCTACCCTATCCCAGTACCTGCTACTCTCAAAAAATTAAATGATTGATTGCTTGACCCTGCTAACCTGACCTTGCTACCCTACCTACCGTCAATGGACTGCTGCCCTTGTGATTCCCTGCTGCTACCCTCAACCAATAGATCAATTGATTGATTGCTGATAGACTCTGCTGAATCTGCTACCCTGCCTACCTACCCTGAATCCAGCTACCCTGCCTACCTACCCTGCTGTACCTAACCTCAACCCACTCTGTGAGTATCCCCCCTCTCCCAATCTACTTACCCTGGCCAATTGATCAGCTTGCTCTGATCAATTGGCCTGTTTTTTTGGATCCCCCACCTCATAATCATCAACTGACTATATCTTTAACTCCTACAGGTCTACCATGTCTCATGTCTTCAATGGGGAAAAGAAAACTGTATGTATCTAATTATATTAAATGTGATATGAATACCCATTATTGTTTTCTTTTCCTTTTGCATTTTATTATTGTTTTGATCCCTGAATGCCTTAATTTCTCTTATTAGAATGATTTTAATGTTAAATGATGGATATTAGGATTAAATCTTTCTGGGGACCTCATTGAATCATAAAAGTCATAACAATAAGAGTGCTAAGGCATCCAAGCATCAAAACAAGATGAAACTTCAAAGGGAAAAGCATCTGTTATGTATAGAGAGTTTAGGCGTAAAAGAACAATCTGTATCATGGCCCAGGGTTATATATAGTCCTCACAACCTCTACCCAACCGTCCCTTTGAAGAATAAAAAACTCACTTGCCACTCAAATCCATCATAAATCATTTCAGCATATGATGAAATCAGAAACTATCACTTTATCAAGTCTGGGATCAATGTTATTATTGATCCTCTTGACAAGACTGAGGGATTGCTATTGTAGAATTCACACCTTATCAAGACCTCACCCCTTCCCAATTGGATGATCTCAACTATATTTCCACTTTCCTCCACCAGTCCAAACACTTCCTTAACTCTGTCTCATCCTGTACTCAAATTTGGGGTGGGCTCATGTGGGCCATTGGTTGGAGAAAGTCTTATGATGAGCATCAAATAGTTGGCTGGTATATCAATGCATTTGATGAAACTGAGATGAAAGCATATGATGATCACTATATTAAATCTTCTTGAGTTGGTAATATTATTGCTAATCTTTTCAAAGATCTTGCTCATACTCCCTTTCAACAGAATCAAGATCTTATGAAGAAATATAATATCCCTTCCTTTCCCAATCTTTCTTATGGCAAACTTCCTGAATAAACCACCTGCACTTCCCACATCACTTTTACTTCAAATGGATTCTTCAATCTCCAACACACTGATACTGAAGATATATCCCAATTTTCCTTTGTTTTATTTCTTCCCACTTGCACTTCTGATGATACCCTGGTAGACTCTTCTCAGTATGATATTACATCTGGTCCTTTCATTTTTCCTGATCACCGCATTGGTATTGATTTTGATCATCCACATGGTATTGTTAAAATGATTTGGCAAGCTAATAAGTATACTCATTGTAAAATGCCTCATTCCACAAGCTCTTCTTTCACCCATCTTGGTTTATCTATACAAATCACTTTTAGTCTTTCTAATTCTTGTAGTAAATATTGGTAGGGTTTTTATAAAGATTCTGCTCACTACTTTGCTGATCATTTTTATTACATGTTTTGTAGTATGGCTAGAAGCACAGCAACAGCTAGTTCACTTACTATCTTGTTTTTATTTACTATTTTATCCTCTTTGTAAGTTTTCTGACTTCTAAAATCTTAATTTACAAGGCTGTAACCATTAAATATTGAATGTGTAATTTTGGGGTTTAGTCTTTTATATCTAACAAGTAAATCATAATAAAAATCAATTCAAGCAGGGAAAAAGAGCCATGGTATTAGTAATAGTAAGCTTGGGAATTTATTTTAAGAATCAAAACAGGTAACAAACAATTAAAAAATGGAATGTGCCTCAAATAAATATTCAAGCAGGGAACCAGAGCCATGGAATTAGGGAACTTGGGAATTGATTTTAAGAATTAAAACAGGTAACCAAAAATTACCACATGGAATGTGCCTTGAATAAATAATTGAAGTGTGTAGATTAGTTTTCTGTAAACAGGGGGAATTGAAGATGAAAAATTGTTCCTATTTGCAACAAACATCTGACGTGGAGCCAACCTTCAACCAGAGACTTTTTTTAAAATCCTAAATTCAGGGTCAACTCTCCAATTAATCTCTTTTTGTCAAACCAAACTTATATAAATCTAGTCAACCAGCACCAATGCCCAATCAAGATGTAAATATGACTGATTCATAAGGTGGCCATACCGGCAGATCTTCACAAGACACCACACCTATAAGGAAATCCAGAATGATTCATCCTTTGCCAGATTCACACCGGTCAATTGTGCAACCACTTTCATCCCAAAGAAGTCACATTTGAACATGTATTGCTTAACCGGTCCAGATGGAAAGGATCCCAATAGTATTTTGAGGTGGTGGAAGGTATAGCTTCTATTTGTTCTCAACTTGTTCCACTTGGGTTTGTTAGCTCATATTGATTTTAACTATTCTACATTTCAGGTTCATTCATCAACATATCCAGTTCTTTCATTGTTAGCAAGGGAATACTTGGCCAGCTCAGCATCATCTTGTGCTGCATAGCGTAAATTTTCTTCTGCTGCTGATGTTTGCTCAAGTGGCCTAGGAAGCTTGAACCCACGTACAATTGAGAGATGTGTTAGTAGTCATATGTGGTTTAAAGATGGTATACAGTTGGCTGGAAAGTTTTAAAAACCTCAAGGAATTGTGAATATCTATACAAAGTTTCCCAAAAAAATAATGAAAATAAATGATAATTTATTTTTCTTATTGCTCTGATTCATTGGTCTCAATATTTTCTCATTGTTTCTTTTTGATGAATAAAATCAAAAAATCAAAAAAAAAAATTGTATATACACAAACAGTTTGCATAATAATTGCTATCTGACCGCCTTCATATTATCATATTATCCTTATTCCCTCGACTGGTTCTTTTTTTTTACTCTTTAATATTGATTTATGAGAGCCTCTTCTGGTCCACTATGGTTGAGTTGTATAGCTGAGCAGGGCACTAAGCTAACATTTAGCATAGCTGACAAGAGCGCTATGCTAACAGTTGGTGTAGCTGACAAGAGCACTACGCTAACAGCTAGTGTAGCGTTTTTTCCAGCTAACATTGCTAAAAATCAGCTAACAGGCAATTTCTTTAGCATTAATTTTTTGTGATTTCCCTAATGCTACGCTACCCACTATTTTTTTTGAAAAAAAAATAAAATAGTGTCAGCTGAATAAATCTTCAGCTAACAGTAACTTTGTGTTAGCATAGCCACAAAAGCTAACATCATGCTACACTTCAGCTAATGTTAGCGTAGTGGGCCCATTGTTTCAAGATACATGATACATAATACATAAATTATGTAGATACTACATAACATACACTGCACATGACTAGGCCTTATTCAGTAACATCTTACATCATATCTACTGTGCATAAGCTCCACCTTCCCACTACTCATCTGTCACTGCCATGACTATTTCATATAATTCACTTTCTCTTCTACTCATCTGTTGTGTTTGTTCCTCTTCCCACCAGCTACTTGTCATAGCCTTGTTATTCCCTTCCTCCAGCCTGATGGCTCCTCTTCTTTCTCAGATATTTAAGGACACCTGTTCCTCCCTCTTATTCCCTTATGGAAACTTTGACTTACTCACTTACATATACCAGCATTCTTCATACCATATACTAGTATACCTGTATAGTAGAGTCACCATCAAACCTATAAATATAAATATAAATATAAATATAAATATAAATATAAATATAAATGTAAATATAAATATAAATATAAATATAAATATAAATATAAATATAAATATAAATATAAATATAAATATAAATATAAATATAAATATAAATATAAATATAAATATAAATATCAGTACAGCTCAGTTACTCAGCTAAAACTAAATATAAAAGATTATCCCCCTCTCTTGTTTGGTCCATTTTGACTCAAAGGTTGTAAACCATTTCTCATAAGATTATCCCCCTTGATTTATTGGTCCATCTTGACTCAAGAGTCATAAAAAATTTCTAATAAGATGATTCCCCTCTCTTTTTTGGTCCATCTTGACTCAAGAGTTATAAAACATTTCTAAAAAGATGATTCCCCTCTCTTTTTTGGTCCATCTTGACTCAAAATTTATCAAACCTTTCCTCATACCACAAATAATTATGCAAATTATTACTCACACCTTTTCATACATCACCTTCCCTTATACATTCCTCTCAACTGGTTTGTGTGGCAAGCAAACTCATAATTACTAGTCTTCTAAGAATAAATAGATATTAGCCACACCTTTATTTTATTCTTAGTGTTACTCTCATCCCCTTAGCATTAGTCAGGAAGGCAGCTTTACATTAGAACCCTTGGTATAACTTACATTAGTACTAGTGTAGTCATCAATTTCCCTTCCAAGATCTATTCTGCCCTTGAGTAGTTCCACACTGGATAATGTTGATAGCTGCACTGATATAATCAAATGTGGGTTGGCTGGGTCAGCCCACTGTTTGTTGGTGTTGGGAAGACTGGTTTGTTTCTAGTAATTAATGTGTTTGAGAGGGGAATGGAGAAAATTGAGGCTGTTGGTTTGTCTGTTGTTGCAAAGGTCCCAGCCTTGTAGCCAAGTGTTATTCCAGCAAATTTGATTTGATACAGACAGGGTAGGAAAAGTTTGTAAAACAGAAACTAACAATTGTTGGGTGGAATATAACCAAATACTCTGGCTGTAAGCCAAGGTGATGATAGTCTGAATTTCTCCGGCAGACAAATCCTGCTCATTGCCAACATGGTGGGAATTGTTTTGGAACATCTGAGAGCAAGACATGCTAGGGGGGATTGGAGAAACAGCTTTCAGAATGAGACCTTTGAACAGAGGTAAAATGTTTGCACCAACCTTATTGAGATCAGAAAATATTTTGAATAGCTTGTTGAAAAATGTGTGAACCTGACCAGGTTTGGTAGATGGTCCTGTAAGACAAAGTTCAAGGATTTTGTCAATAAGTTCCATCTGCCAGAACCAGAAAGTTCCCTGACAGTTAGTCTGAAGAGCATTGAATTCCTTGGTTCATTTTGTGAACCTGTCTGTCATCAATTGGAGGTTTTTGTTGATGGTGATTTGAATAAGGAAGAGAATGCACATATTTTCTTGAGGAGAAATCTTGGTGTAATTGTTGGGATTTTCAAAACAATTTGGGATGCTGAGAGTGAGTAACAACACACAGTTGAGGCTCTGTTTCCATTTATTGAAGTTTGAACCATTGGCTGCCAATTGATTGATGTCTTGCTTGTAGATGCTGGGTTGCTGTAAAAACTTGGTTTTTGGGTTGATTTTGACTGATTGATTTGACACAGAGGAATTTTGGACAACTGTGATAAGAGAATTAGAAGATTCTTCCAACTGAGGAGAGTCTTATTCACTGGATTAGGTGGAGGATGGCAATGAAATTGAAAAGGATGGGGTAGAAGATTTGTGTCAAAGTCAATTATCAATGGGCCAAAATGCTTGATGTTTGCCAGCCAATTTTTTTGATTGTAGTTTGTGCCAAGGAGTAACTTTGAGATCTTGGGAAGAAGCCAGAAGAAAATGGATTGGAGACTGGAATGTTGTCAATTCCAAGGGTGGGTCCGGAGAAGATAGCCTATGAACAAGTGTTTGTTTTTTTGGGCGAGGGATTTGTTCAATGGATGTCAAAGCCAGTGGAGTTGCTGTGTTAGTGGGAGGTGGGGGTAGTGGAGGTAAGGCAAGAAGTTCCCTAAACCAGGAAAAATCAATGATCACTTGTCTACAAGTGACATATCAAAGTACAAAGGCCCCTTTGTAATTTCTGATGTCACTTGTAGACAAGTGATCCTTGTTTTTTCCTGGTGCTATATGCTTCCTTCTTTTTTGGATGTTTTGCTTGAGTTGGAGGTGGTAGGGGTCCTGCAAGTGCTGGTTTTGATGTTCTTGTATTTACCATTTGGTGGTTTTTTTGAGTCTCCTATTTTTCATGCCAATGAAAAATCTAGCAAGAAAGGTAGAGTGAGAACTCTTAATCTGTTGTAAGTAAAGATGTGGAAAAACCCTTGGCCTTTCCCCACCCGCCTCTTGTCCTTCCATACTCCAAATGTGGAGTTTGCACACTCCCTACAACAGTTCCATTTTGGAAAAAAAATCAAACACAACAGAACATTGCATATTTGTATGCATTATCTCACAACAGCTTATTCACACAGAATTCTAGAATTTCACATCAGGAAAAAACAATGATCACTTGTTTACAAGTGACATCAGAAATTACACAGGCCCCTTTTTCATTTGCAATGTCACTTGTAGCCAAGTGATCATTGTTTTTTCCTGGTGTCACTTCCACTGAATTCTCAAATAAAATTCCATGTATCATTCTTCATGTAAAATGATAAAGAAAAAAATGGCAGAGAAAAGTAAGCATACATAAATATAATATACCAGCTTGCTACTGAAATCTCAGCTCATGTTATTATGTTTAAAAAACACATCAACCAATTTAAACTTGGTTGATCTTAACTGGTGCAATATAAAATCAAAGGACCCCTGTTTGTTATATATTTCTTTGGTTGAGATTTACTTATCCTAAATTGGTTGGGTGCATTCTAGTTGAACTGGGATAATTTCAACACAGGAAATTATGCTGGCAGTGACAAGGACAATAACAAGGTTACAAAATCCTTTCCCAGGCATATTACTTAGTATCAGCCTTACCTGCCTCATCAGAGAATGCCTATGATTCTGTACTGAGTGAGTTAAGTTTCATCACTTCACATTGTGGTACTATAATATATTTTGACTTTGAGAGTTGATTGATCAAGTTTTTTAAAACTAAAATTTGACACATAGTACGGGTTCCAACACAAAAAAGAAACAAGGCCCCTTGGGACTTTTCCATGCCAGTTTTAGACAAGTGATCATTGGTTTTTCCTGGTGACTCGAGTCTCAACTTGATTTAAACTTCTTATTGTATATAGAGTTGAACTTATCCACCCCTATTTTGCCTCAGGGTGCCTTTTGGCTCTTTGGACTAGAGTACGGACTCGCATTCTCACCTGGTTGAGGTTCTGCTGTGTTGGGCACATGCATATTCAGAGATCGGTCACAGGGGCTTGGCGATAAACCCCCTTTGCCTCTTGCACTTGGCCTTGTGATCAAGAAGCTCCGGTGCTTTGAATGGCAAGACGACCAGCTTAATGCCAAAAAACTCGCCGGAAACTGGAAACTCCAGCCTTTTTGGAACGCCGGCCCTTGTTAGTCCTCTTTTCTCTCTTGTTTTCTGCAACATCCCCGGGAAAACGACCCTGGAGATTGATCATGATTTCCACATTTCCCCAATCAATTATTAATTCAAAGGACCAGGCGGTGTGCGGGATCGGTGCCGGTTGTGTCTCTGTGCTTTGTATGCATCCTCTTGACCTTCTTAAAGTGAAACTTCAAGTCTCCTCCTTTACTCCTTCCTCCCATCATCATAATCATCCTAAATCACTCTCAAGCATCAAAGAAATTATCTCCAATGACGGCTTCGCGGGTCTCTATCGAGGTCTGACTCCCAACATCGTCGGAAATGCCGCCAGTTGGGGCTTCTATTTCATGTGGTTCGTCCTCACTCTTCATCTACTTTTTTTTTCAAAAACCAATTTTGAGATCTTTTGCAGGTATTCAATGATTAAAGAACGGATGTCTAGGGATTCGGAGGGAAAGATTATCAAGCTTTCGGCTTCTCAGCATCTCTTTGCATCAGCTTCATCAGGATTTGTAACCGCTATGATCACCAATCCATTATGGGTAGTCAAAACGCGAATGTTCACGAGTCGAGCGGATGACTCAGGAGCATACAAGAACCTCTGGGGTCAATCTCTCCCGCTTTTTTTCCCGTTCAACAAAAAACTCAACTGTTCATATGGTTTGCGATTTTTTTGGTGATGATCAAAGATGGTCTGGTGAGGATCTCAAGAGAAGAAGGTATCGGGGGGCTCTGGAAAGGATCCGTGTTGGCATTAATCGGCGTCTCCAATGGGGCAATCCAATTCATGACCTACGAGGAGCTGAAGCGATGGAAACAAGATCGCATCCGTCCTAAGCCTGATCAAACCAAGCCTCCTTCGGCTGAGATTAGCAGTCTTCCTCTTGCAAGCCTCCTTGCATCCTTCAAACTTTTCGGGCTGAGCTAACCCGTCTCTCTTTTGGCAACGCCGTGTTTCCAGAGTAACCTGGAATATATTCTCCTCAGCGGCGCCTCAAAACTCTTGGCCATCGGCATCACCTATCCATACCAAGTTGTCCGCTCTCGACTCCAGGTAAGTCGCACATCCGCAAGACATCAAGTCACATATCCACAAGACATAAGATACTAATGATCTTAAGTTTGTTACAACGGTTGTGAAGAACCAACTGTTTGTTCGACAGCGCAAGACTGCTGCTGCTCCATCCACAAAGCCTATTACAATACCTTCACCACCCACAACACACTCAGGAGGCGTACATTACCGATCTATCGCTCATTGTATCCTCCATACCTATCGCACCGAGGGCATCAAGGCCTTCTATAAGGGCCTCGCCATCAATGCAGTTCGAGTCCTTCCTGGCACTTGTGTCGCTTTCCTTGTCTACGAGAACTTATCCAACTCTTTCAAGAAACTCGCGGATCAAAAAACTCTCCCTTAGATCTCTCCACTACTCTGTCTAATTTGTTTTATTTATTTGTCTTGTAATTTAATGATTTTAGTGAACAAAAACATCTGATTTACTCATCTCTTGCATTAATATTTTCATTCAGCCATTATTGCTCTGTACCCCATACCCCAGAGTTACATATAAGATTTATATTTTGTTAATTTATATGCACTAGAGTTCACAGTGGCTATGCTGCCGCACTAAGTCTTGACCCCAATTTCTTGCCAACAACAAATTTGGTCACAGTTGGGACTTTTTTTAAAACTAAGTGTTAGAGTTACTGGGAATTATAAACACTAACAGAGTTATTACAGAATCTATGTTTGTCAACATTAAGAGCATCCACGGTCGTTTCAATAAAATTTTGACAACTGTGGAGCCCTTACACCAGGAAAAAACTCTAACTTAACGCAAGTCCCTCGCTTTGGAGGGCCCTGGTGAAGCTTGGGCTGGCGCAAAGCGCCCCTCGCGCGAAGCGCGAGCCTCCAAAGGAGAAGGACTTGTGACTAATGTCAGATTTTTGGGCTGGAAGCTGGGAACCTTTTTGCAGGGAAAGGTTTTCCCTCATGTTTCCCCCACCTTCCCAGATGATATTTGACCTGCCAAAGAGACGGGCCAAAAGGCCTGATTTTTCTCAACATTTCTGTAATGAACAGGTGGCCCAAGATTGAGGACTTGTCCCTCAAGAAAATAATGAAATTCTCATTTTTCCATGAGTTTCACGAAGGTCCTCAGGATTATTCCCAATTCTTCTATCATCTTCTTCAATACTCCCTCACCATGTACCTGTACAAATTGAACAGATAATGTGAGATTCAATGTCTCAACCCATAATATTAAGTAATGTTTCAAACTATGGGATAAATAAAAAATTCACAATGTCACCATTGTCAGTGAGACTCCCACTCACATCCAATGGACCAACCAAAATTTGTTCATCATAAGTCTGAAAAAATATGTACCCAAAGCCAAGAAGTTGGCCTACATGCTAAAGCTCACAAGAAATCATTTGGATGGATTACTCAGGATTTACAAGCGTTTCACTATTGAAAAGTGAAAAAAGCCCCCAAAAGCCAAAGCTTCCAGGCAATGGCTGGGACTTTGCTCACAAGCCCCTCATTCTTGAGGCTCGCTTGGCGAGGCGCCTTCGGCGCGCCGGGTCCCCCGGCCCCTGAATCGAGGGGATTGTGCTAAGCTAGGAAAAAACTAGGATCACTTGTCTACAAGTGACATCAGAAATTACAAAGGGGCCTTTGTACTTTGATATGTCACTTGTAGACAAGTGATCATTGATTTTTCCTGGTGTTAGCGAGCTCAATAGTTGATTTATTGAGCCCGTCCCCACTTGTGGCTCAATAACCCGGCTTGATTGCTGGGATATCAAGCCGTTCCACACTTGTGCCCTCTGCAACTCAAGTCAATAACTTGGGGGGGAGGGATTTTGGGAGAGGTTGAAGTCAGGGATGTTGGTTGGGGGGAGGGTTCACCAAAAGGTGACTTGTGAAAGATAATCACAACTTACCTTATCAAGCTTGATAGAGGTCCATAAATTTATGGACCTCTATCAAGAATTCTATTGAATCAACAGTTATCATGCGCTATCAAGCGCACGAGTGTGCAACGTCTCAATAAAGTTGGCTTATCAAGCCGACTTATCAAGAAAATTGTGGATGCTCTAACAAGGACTATACGCAGTAGAACCATAATAGCTGCGGCAGAACTCATGTATATAGTCTACACTGGCCATCATGGTACCGGCCCCTGCGCTTTCTTTACTGAGATTGGGACCAATACCAAGGTGTGCTTGTGCTAACAGTGACAAGTTTCTTTTTGTCAGACTTGCCCAATTTTATACAAAAGCCGGTTCAAGGACACACTATTGGGATTTGCGCTCAATTATTTGGATAGGATGAATGAAGGTGATAATCATTTAGAATCAGATTATGAATCAGTAAGAGAAAATATCAGGTTGTCAGGTCTTCAACACATTTGTTGATTGAAGAAGCCCTGCCCAGATTCATAAGAAGGCAAGAGACAATTTTCTACCTACCATCAAGATCAGATCCAGCAATGGAACAACAATTCTCCAGTGAGGAGTTTTACAAACTCCAAGAATGAATGAAAAGGATACAACAATATATAGATCAAACTGCAAATGTTATAAATCAACAAGCTCCAATACAAAAGTACAACAACTCTAGATTGGAAACAGTCATCTATAACTTCTTTCAGTCCATCAGTCAAACACACAACAACCATAACCGGGATCATGTTATACTTGTTGAGCTCTAAATTCCCTCCTCTTTGACTCATTGCACCTTGCGCTTCTTTTCATACGCGCGCCGCGCCCAACTTCTTTTCAACTCATTGTGCTTTTTCATATGTGCGCTGCACCCAACTTAATTAACAACTTTGATGTCATTACACTCAGATGACGAGATCTTACCACTCGCCTGGACCCTCAAGATTCCAACTCTCCTTTCCACTTGACCCCTCAAGAAGAAGATTACATAAACTTGACTCATTCTTCCCTTCTTGCTGATTCCTCATGAAGACCATCAACTCACCTAGTTGTTAAATACCTTATAATTCATCTCTCTTGTCTTCACCTCACTGTTATCCATCTCGTGCATGCTTTTAAGCCGATCCCTTCTTATCGACTATCCCGCGTGTGCTTTTAAGCCAATCCCTTCTTTTCGACTATTCCGCGTGTGCTTTATAGCCAATCCTTTCTTACTCTTCTCATCTATTTCACATTTAGCTCAAGAACTCAAACTCATTGTAGGTTTCTAATTATCCAACTGAATTACATCATAAATAACTAACTTCTTTTTATTAGTTTGTTGCTTTCCTTCTTTCCTTTTACTTGATTTATTTCAGAACTTATCTTCTTCACACTTGTCTTGCCTTTAGGTATAAATTGTCTTTTCTCTTTCTTTTGTATCAATTCCTTTTTTTAAGAGTTTATTTTACTTACACAAGAAATTCACTTTAGTTTGTTGATTCACAATACTAGCTTACAACAGACACAATTACCAAACCTGGTGATATTTTGGCCCAATCTGATCTGATGTGATCTGATGTGATCTGATGGGGGAAAGAGGAAGGGAGAGCTCCTTCTTATATATGGAAATTTGAGGCATTTTTGCCGGTGTAGAACTCCTGTGAGGAACTAAATATAATTTGGTGAAATATCTGCTGAGGGGGAAATAAATTGCAAATAGGTTGAAAGGCTATTACAACTTATGGGTGGTTTGAAAGACCTGCCCCTCTAAATGGTACTTTGCAAATAACTAAGGGTCTTGTAATCAATATTTATAAAGATATGGCTGATTCCAAGATGGGTCTTACTTTTATATAGTAATCTCTATCAGACCTAGATACCTCAAATCACTATTCTCATGGATCTGTTACAACTTCTGATGATGATAGAAAAAATAATATGGGGGTGTTAGGGAGTATCACAGTATTTCCAAGATTACATAAACTAAACAAATAGACATGTATTTATGTACTTAGTGTAAGATGCTCAGTGCAAAAGGGTACTGGTCATAGCAGTCCCGTCACAGTAAGCTATTGGCGTGTGCAAGATCCCGGTCTCCAATCTCGGTAATGTATTGCATAATGATAAAGATAATGAAAAGTAAACTAACCTGGTCATAGCAGTCCCGTCACGGTAAGCTATTGGCGTGTGCAAGATCCCGGTCTCCAATCTCGGTGAGGAAAGAGAAAAGAGAGCCGGGACCGGTACAGACCAGGTTAAATACTAGGTACAACTGGGTTAGGGTTATGTGTTTATGATTAAGATTTTGACATAGATTATACATAAACACATAAGATTTGATTATGTAATTGGCAGTAATCTTGTATACTCTAACACTTAGCACCAAACCTGGTTAGTTAGAACTGTTAGCCCAAGTTTGTTACTAGTATTTAATCTGGCCGGTCCCGCGCCTCGGCTCCATTCTCTTTCCTCACCGAGATTGGAGACAGATCCGTCAGTGCCGAGAGACTGACCGCGACGGGACTGTACTTACTAGTACCCATTTGCTTTGTGCATGTTATACTCATGTGAGATGATATAATCTTTCAGAGAGTTTTGGAGCGTTAGCCGATTGGACCAACCTACGGAGTGTGTGAATTATGTAACGATACAGTACCCATCTCATCCAAACCTACCCACACATCGGTATCTTCAAAACCCACGGAAATTGGCCACAAGACGAAAGGATGATCCACCTACCAAGAGCTCAGAAATCTGTCAACATCGTGGAGAAATCATCTATCGCTGGCGATGCTACAAGTAAAGCTTCGGCAGTCTGGCACGACATACACATTAATGAAAGCCCATTCGAGATTCCAACCCCAAAGATCGAAAACGACAAAAGCATCAAGTCAGATGAAACGATCTTAACGATCAAGATTAAGTCATTTGCATTCAACCACCGGGATGTGTGGATTCGCAAAGGTCTCTATCGGCACATCAAGTTCGGTTCAACTCTGGGCTCGGATTGTTTTGGCACAGTGATTTTTCCAAGCGACCATCATCTATATGGGAGAGATGTCTTAGTCTACCCAGCCGTCAATTGGACAGACGATCCTCGGGGTCCGGATGTGCCCGAAAAAGAATTTGGAATCCTTGGCGGTACCCACGAAACCGATGGCCTCGGCACGTTCACCGATTACATCAACGTTCCCGCCAATCGTTGTGTGAGGTCCCCTGGTCATTTGGATCTCATGTCCGCCTCAGCGGTACCTCTAGCTGGCCTTACTGCCTTTAGGGCCGTTTTCAATAAGGGACAGGTCAAGCCATCCTCAAATATCTTGATCACCGGTATCGGCGGAGGCGTTGCAATCTGGGCTTTGCAGTTCTGCGTTGCTATCGGCGCAAACGTCTGGGTAACGAGCAGTAGTGAGCAAAAGATCGAACATGCTTGTCGATTGGGTGCCAAGGCTGGTGTGAACTACAACGAAGGTTTGTGAATCTTTCATTTTTTTAATAGACTTTATAGATAATACTAGAACCATTCTTCCGATCAAGACTCAGACAAGATAGCTAAGTACTATAAACCGTTTACTACATGACTTCTTCAGATGGCTGGCCTAAACGTTTAGCGTCTTTACTTCCAACCGAAACCCAACACCTTGACGTGGTTATAGACTCAGGGGGAGGCGATATCGCCCAGAAATGTAGCAAGATCTTACGTCCCGGTGGAATCATTGTGAACTTTGGCTGGTATGTCTCGATACTATCAAGCAAATCTGCTTAACAATAAATCACTTACTCTGAGTCTCGGGATACTCACCACAAACTCTTGATGACCTAGTACTTCTGGCCGACCACTTTCATTTACAATGGCAGAAGTGTTAAAGAACTTGGAACTCCGAGGATGCACGATGGGATCATTGAAAGAGTTTAAAGAGATGGTCGAGTTCGTCGACAAGCACAATATCCAGCCCGTCGTTTACAAGACTCTCCGAGGCTTTGAGCAGGTCGAAGACGGCTTTCAAATCATGAAGTCTGGCCAACAGTTCGGAAAAGTGGTAGTAGTCATAGACCTGGAAAATTTCCATAAACTTTGAAATTTTGCTCCTCTTCCAATCTACCCGTGGCTTTCGCCGACTTTTCAGTAAACACTACTCTCCGCTGCCCAGGACCTGGTCGCACCATGGAAATTGGTCCATAGACGCACGGGACAGAGCATAGTTACCTAGTCAGATAGTTTGGCTTTTTGTGGTTGATGATTACTACCATTCTTAAACAAAAACAATTGGCTAGCTGTTGTGTTTTTATTAATGCTTGGACTTTTCAAAGATTTTTTGGATACCAAGGTTGTGGGGTTAGGGGTACAGCCCCAGTATAATCATCAGGTTACTGCCACACACAGCACCAGGATTCAGCCATGATGATCATTGATGACTATCTCATGGGTTTCGAAAAACGTAGAAAATTGACAAATCTTGATGGAAATCTACCCAAGCATTAATAACATAACACAAATCAATGCATCTAAATAAGTTCAAACTGACAATTTTTGAAGTAAAGTTGAATAACATGCAATTAAATCAACCTTAAAATGTAACTTATTATCTGTAAATATTTGCTGTGCACTATCAACTTCCAAGTGAGGATTTGGTTGTGAACGATGCAGCATTTTAGATAGAGCCTGAGGTGCAATCAATGTTCATGCGATATTAATTTTTTGACCCGATGGACGAAACTATTGAACCCCGGGTCCATCACAATATCACGCACACACTCCATCAAATTTTCATCTGATAAGCTACTCAAGTCCTCGGGAAAGGTATGGCGGCTTTCAAGTGGAGCCAACACAGGTAAGTTTCGTGTCATGCTTTGCGATGGGGTGGGGCCCGATTCAGTACTGGTCATCGATTCTAAGGCTTCTACTTCGTTAACCATGCCTCGTGAATTCAAAGGGTTTTTAGTGGCTTCGATGGTTGACTGAGAAGAATAACAAAAAACAGGAGAATCCGTGCTGGTTGGAACTTGATGGGCGTTTTTCTTAGATAGGCGTGGAGGTTCTGAGAGCTGAGGCTGATCGCAGAGGTCTTGTGAACCCGCATTGTTGTTTTGGCTCAAACCGGGAGAGTTCAAGCTCGCTGGAGGCTGGGAGCCACCGCTTCTAGAAGATTGCGAGTTCTGAATCCCGCTACTAATTTTGCAAGGACAAATTGTTTCGATGATTGATATCAATCTGAAAGAATCTGCGGGTGTTTGAAGTTTAATCTGAATTCGATTAAAGGTAAACTGTACAGAGCAATTAAAATGAATTGTTGTCTTCACGATCATGGTAACTGTTTACGGATCCCAATTTGCTCACTGAGGTATCCGAATATCCGGTAGCGTAACGTAATCCAACCACACAATCCTTACAATTTGCCTTCAGGGGACTTTCTTCTAGCTGTCTGGAATGGCCAAAGGTTTCTTGCACTTGAGTCAAATTGACTTTTTCCTGCGAACGCGCACTCAAATTCAGTACCAGTCATTGCAGGGTTTTGAATATTTCAACCCATGTCATGCGATTTGCTGACCAGTAAGAAAACCCCTGGTCGGTCGGTCGAACCAGCAGCGTCCAAGTTTCCTTTCGGCGGTGAGGGATTATTATCCCAAATTATTTTTAAGATGATCTGTTGATGACGAACCCCAATTCGGTTGTTCTCCCGCGAACCAACGTGAACCGTTTCGACCACCAGAGACAACCCAGTTTGGGAGCTAGATTCTCAAAAAAGGCAATGGTTTTCACATGAAGGGTGATAGCACATCGGAAGATAAAAACCTACAAGTGACTCCATTCAGCCGGAGTGCTCGTCCGGGAGACTGGTAAAGCGGACGGTTGACCCTCGCACGATACATCGGGCCGGGAAATAGACCTGGAATATTTTGCAAGCCGAAAGACGGCAGTTTCAGACCAATTGCGATGGTCATTTGAGTCTCCAGCAGTTATCATATTTGCGGATATTTGAATATGCGACCACCCGAAAACGACGGTAGGGATGGTCAGAAGATGGAGATGGTCAAGAAGCTTATTATATCCCAGGTCGACTCAGTCCACCAAGGGAGGCGGCCGTGATTGGAGTGACGTCATGATTCGACAGTAGCTCAGTGCTGAGTTGTATGATGTCATCGCATGAATAGTCAACAGGCCTTATCAGCTCTGAGTTAAGTTGACCCTGCTGCTGCATCTGTCCCCCTTCCTTTGGTTGGGTTGCTGGGGTGGTAGTACTCACTATCTGTGCAAGGTTGAGATTTGATATCTATGTTTATGTATATATCAGACTAACAGATTCAGAGAAAGAGATTATGTATCACATTCATCTACGACAAGTATGATATAGTGCTTGAGCAAGCTTTCCATCTGCCACCGTTCCGCCCGTCTCGATCAGTTGAAAATCGCGCGCGTACAGAACGAGACCTCGGGCTGGTTTTGGGCTAGGTCGTCTAAGATTGACTTGCAGAATCCAGCGCTATAGAGCCAGGGGTAGGGTCGACTTGCTTAGGAGTAGAATGGCGTGGTTTGTATACAAGCACTAGCACTGCAGCAAAAACGAGGAGAACTAGTAAAAATATTATCCGACATTTTCCCGACCGTTTCTGATGTCTGCAAAAATTTAAGAACAAGAGACTCATTTAGTTCGAATAGCTATGGGGAGTAAGCTGAATGTAGTAACCCACTGGGTAGCTGTTTTGAGCTCTTGAGCTGCACCTCGAATATCAGCACTCATTTGCTCCACGTTATAATCAATTCGATCAAGTAGAGTGCCCTGATCAAGTACCAGGTTTCCGAGGTCTTTAAACATATCCGCAAGCTCAGAAATCGACTTGGCGATCCCATCAATCTCCTTGGCTCTTTGTTCGATGTCTTGATTTGCGCCATGCTGGACGGATTGGCGTGAGTGAAGCTGTTCCTGCTGTTGGGCAGAGTCATTTCCTTGGGAAAAGCTGTTTTGAAGCGAAGACGACTCATTGGTATCATCTTCAATCGCAAACAGTGACTTATTCTCTTTTTGTGATGGTTTTTCGTATCCTTTGAGCTCTAGTGATTGAATCAAACCAGGAGGTACCAGAAAATCATCAGATCAGTTAACAAACATTACACGCTCAAATATAGATGTTGGAGGGCACCGACGTTGGAGATAAACTCGCTGTCGCTTTTGAAACAAAGAGCTTAGGCTTTGCACCTTGGTTGCAGCAGCGATTTGAGCATTCTTGACGAGCGTAACGTCTCGACCGGTGTACTTTGACTGGCCAGTTGGCGATTTCTGGTTTCTCGAACGATTGATGTATGCCTCAATCTCTTGACCACAGTCGGCGATTTTTCTTATTAGCAGTTGACATTTTCGGAAACCCTTGAACGATTAAAGATGTGACTTTTAGCATCAGAATTATACGACTAGTGGAGATTAAATTACCTTTGTGATTTCGGTAGTTAGCTCTTCAATCTGACGTTCTTCAAACGATCGATCCGTAAAACCCGGAAGGACATGCTTTGCAGTCAATTTGTCGAGCTGGACCACTACGATATTATCAATGATCTCATTCAACCTAGCCAGGAAAAGACAAGTAAACCAACTTGGACTCACTCTTGGGCCTTATCTGATCTACGAGCTCCTCAACTTCCTCGACAAAATCAACCCTACAACAGAAAACCACTCGGCCTGAATATCAATTCTTGGTGCCCATGGATTAAAATGAGAAGCTTTTACCATCGAGGTGGGAGAGCACTCGAGTCTTCCATATCTATAGCTGTTGTATCATCTTCGTTATGCAAAAGAGCCTCTTGTTCAACGTCATCTGTTTGCCGTTGTTTACCCTTAGATCGAGAGAGTCGCGGCGGATAAACTGAGGAAGACCGAGTATCACGAAAAGATAAGAAGAGGAGAGTCCTCGAGCGAGTCAGAACTTGGGAGTGGGCGAGGTTGACATTGGCCATCGGGACTGTAGAGTCGGAGCCGGTTCGCAAGCGTCATCAACCGGAATCGAGGGGTACCAATGGGATGTTGTGGAGTGGGAGGGAATTTTTGACCGGCCTGAGGTCCAGCTTGCTCAATTTCGTCATCACTCCGCCTCGGCCGCATTTTAAGTTTACCCTTTCTTGAAAGGCTTCAGCCAGCAGCATCTGTACGTTGCTTTACCATATCACTACACATTGTCCTGACCAACAACTTGCACTGCTTTTCCTTGGTAAGTGAACCTCACTATAACAGTATTCACAAATCACCTCATTTTCATACACATTCCCATTTTTGGCCAGTTAATTGAGTGCTTCGACAAAAACCTGTACTTCACTCACACTGTTATCCAACTTTTCTCATGTTCTACTTCCATAAATCTTACCAGAAAACAATCCAAGAATATTAAGCCTCACCACTTCTTTTCCATGAATCTATCCCAGAGTTTTTTTCCTGGGGAGGGGCGGGGTAGTTTTTTGTCCCCAAAACTCAAACTCATTATGGTTTCGGACCTGTAAAACATGATGGGCAGATTGAATTTTTAATACTTTTGTTCCTCCGATATTTTTATGTGGAGCCCCAAACCTGTGCTTGTGAGCCTGGGTCACTTAGGTGACAGAAGGACCCAAGAAAATGGCTATTATGAAGCCTGGCATTATGTGTGTAACTCAAAAGCTCAACCTTTGGAACAAAGGGAGTAAGTTGTTGTTGGAAAACCTCCAACCTGGAAAAAAGGTCTGGAAAGTGCAATTATGCCCTGCAAGAAATAATGGCTCCACTGCCTGCAGGTGACATGCAAAAGTACAAAGGCACCTTTGTAATTTTGCATGTCAACTGCAGGCAGTTGAGCCATTTTTTTTGTGCAGTGATGAATGAGAGAAGTCTAATGAATAAGGCAAAGGTCTGGGGAAAACAAATTGTTTAATTATTGTAATTGTGTGTGTATTTTCCCTTCCAGCTCAGAGTGCCGGCCCAGTATTTGTAGTAATTGGCTGGGTGCTTTTGAGCATGTACAAGTACATGCTTAATTCTCAGCCTCAATTTTGAATTACCATGTCAGCTTCAGAAGTACATGGCTACTCAATGGATCATGTGCCTTGAAATGTTTTCAACACATGATGTTTGAAGCTTGGCAATGAGATATGTTAAATAACTCTTCTTAATATGAAGTGGCCACATGTCTTCTACAAGAATCATTCATTAATACATATC
Source organism: Puccinia hordei (assembly GCA_007896445.1). Taxonomy (NCBI): domain Eukaryota; kingdom Fungi; phylum Basidiomycota; class Pucciniomycetes; order Pucciniales; family Pucciniaceae; genus Puccinia; species Puccinia hordei. Next base: position 96,266 of record RDRW01000475.1, read on the forward strand.
CTATGGTTATTTGACAAATGCTTGGACTGATTTGCATCAAGAGTTGCTGAAATCCATCAAAAAAAACATTTTTTATGTTTTCCAAAACCCATGATCTGGTCATTAATGATCAACATGGATGGATCCTGGTACTATGTGTGGCAGCAACCTAAAGATTCAACTAGGACTATTCCCATGACCTCATCACCCTATTATCCAAAAATCTTCAAAAAGTCCAAGTATTAGTAAAAACACAATATGTAGAGTACTGTAGTTGGTATTGGTTATACATTTATCTAGTTAGTGATCCTTATCCCATATGGATCCAATGGGTTATTGCGGGGGGTGATAACCGCAAGCTCCTGGCCACACACCCTTAAAAAAGGGTGTGTGTGCGGGCTGCATGCCCTTTTTTGGGCATCAGCACGCCCATCTACAGGTGTGCAACACCCACCCAAAGATGGGTGTGCGGTCTACCTACATATATACCTGTGGGTGATGGCATTTCCACATTCCAGTGTGGACATGACATCACCCTGGAGTTGACCAGAGGGATTCCCTCCGGTTGACTCCAGGGTGATTTCATGTCCACACTGGAATGTGGAAATGACGTCACCCACAGATATATATGTAGGTAGACCACATGTCCATCTTTGGGCTGGTTTCACACACCTGTAGATGGGCTTGCAGTTTGCATACCCATCTCCGGGCGTTCTGACACCCAAAAAAGGGTGTGCCCCTGGTGTGGGCATGCAGTTATCAACCCCTGCAATAACCCATTGGATCCATATGGGATAAGGATCACTAACTAGATAAATGTATAACCAATACCAACTACAGTACTCTACATATTGTCATGAGCCGTATTGCGGGCCCGCCCGCACCAAAGCCCGCACCACATGTAGATAGTCTATCACGTACATGTCACAGACAGACCACTATATAGTCTGTCAGGACGAGGATCCACATCTCTTCCTCATCCTGCAATCTGCATTATAGGATCCCAAAACCCCAGAAACCCCAGAACCCCAGAGCCTTCCTCTCCACAGATCAGACCATAACATATTGCAGGATCTAACACTACAGAGACAAAGGCAAGAAACCAACACCCAGACCCCTGAAAAAAACCAGACAGACAACCCAAACAATCCCAACTCCACCCGCACCCAAAAGATGGACGAAGTAGAGCAACTCCGACGACAGCTTGACGAGATGACTCAAGCAAGGGAGAACGAACAATCCCGCCGAAGAGCGGCCAAAGCACAACGGGACCAACCATCCCAACCAACCGTTTCCACCCCAACCCGTGGACCAAAGATTGCATGTCCCGACAAGTTTGATGGTGAACGCGGGACGAAGGCAGAAACGTTCGCCCGCCAAGTGGCGATTTATACATCGGTCAACAGCGCCATGTTCCCTGACGACAGGACAAAGCTGTTATTTGCCGCGTCCTACCTTACCAGACCCGCCGCCGTGTGGTCCGCCCCGTACATCGACCTAGTCACGGAAGGGGCAGACTTCTCGTACAACGGGTGGACGAAGGATTTTGGAACGATGTATTTTGACTCCGAGAAGAAAGGAAAGGCGGAACGGGCGTTACGAGCGCTACAACAGACAAGGACAGTGACCGACTACACCCACACATTCCTCACCCACGCTACTGCCACCGGATGGGAAGTCCCGACCCTCATCAGCCAATACCGGCAGGGCTTAAAACAGGACATTCAGACGGCACTAGTACTGGCCCGCACCACTTTCACCACTGTCAATGAGGCAGCGGGTCTAGCCATGGAGCTTGACTCGGAGATGCACGGGGCGGAGACGACCACTGGATTTGCGAAGACTCAGCCAGATCCTGACGCCATGGACACATCTGCGATCAGCGGCCGACTTTCCGAAGACGAGAAGGCCCGCATGATGCGGGAAGGACTTTGCTTCCACTGCGGGACGCGAGGACATATCTCTCGGGAGTGTCCAAACAAGAAAGGGAAAGGACAGATACCTGCCTCAGTCTCCACACTCGAGGACCAGATCCGACAGCTAGCCGATGGATTGGCGGCGCTTAAAACGGAGGGACAGGCGGACAAGGTGAACAAGGGACGGGCCAAAAGTCAAAAAATGGAGACGCTCGGGAATGAAGGTTGTGCCCTTCCCGAGCGTAGCGGAGTTGTCATGCAGTATTGGTGCTAGTCAGACATTACATGTAAATGAAATTGATCCCCGATGTTTCCTTTCATGCACCATCACAACTCCCAGAGCCACACCCCAAAACCCCTATCCCCCCCTATCCTTCCTCATAGACTCCGGAGCAACCCACAACGTTCTGAGTGAATCGTACGCATCCCGATGGGGACTCCTTGAGGCCGCTTCAGCCTCGGGGAGAACCGTCTTCGGATTTGACGGGTCCGCAAGCAGAGCAACCCATGAGATAGACCTAATGTTGAACGACGAACCCCGCCCGTCCCGATTCATCATTACACGACTGAAAGACTCGTATGATGGGATCCTAGGGATGCCCTGGATCCGCGGATATGGACACCGAATCAATTGGACAAACCGTACCCTATGGACCCCAGACATTGCGGCCGCTTTGGCGGTTTTGTCTATTCCAAAAAACACCCCAACCGGCAAGTCGGGGAAAGCTAGGAATATTGACGAGGGGGTGTGTGTTTTGAACACAATAATGCCCCCGCAATGTGATTTCGATATCCCTATCCCCCGCATCATTCCCAAAACGGCTGGCAAGCTTGTACACCCTGTAGATAGACCCCCGAACCCCACATGGAATCCCGAATCCCGACACCCCAACCATGTACCCGATGAAACTGTATCCAATCAAACTAGTGCTACTGCTGCAGCAGTATTGTCCTACCCGCCAACATCCCCGCAGAAGGTCGAAAGGCCCATGGGGAAAGCTAGGATTAGTGACAAGGGGGTTTGTGCTTGCAGCACAATAACGCCCCCGCAATGTGAGTTTGACAACCCCCCACCCCATACTTTACCGCCTGAGACAGCTGGCAAGCTTGTACGCCTTGTAGATAGATTCCCAAGCCGCCAAGCACCCCAAGACTCGACACTCTGACCAGGTACCCGATGAAATTATTGCTACTGCCAAGGCAGTATTGTCCTCTCCGCCAACATCCCCGCATACGGTCTACAGGCCCATGGGGAAAGCTAGGATTAGTGACAAGGGGGTGTGTGCTTTTAGCACAATAACACCCCCGCAATGTGAGTCTGATAGATCTCCCCCGAATTTGAATCCCGAAACAGCTGGCAAGCCTCTTTCCCCCCTAGGACATACCCCTGCAGTGATCAGCACGGCCAAAACATTGTGGTCGACATCGGCCCGATTGGCAGAAAAAGGGAAAGCCACGACTGCGGAGCGGACTATGGAAGAATTAGTACCACGGTGCTACCACCGACACCGTGACATGTTCCGGAAATCAAGCGCCATGAGACTTTCCCCGCAAAGAAAGTATGACTTCCGCGTAGATCTGATCCCAGGAGCCACCCCACAGGCCGGAAGAATCATCCCACTATCTCCAGGAGAGAACCAGGCACTTGATATTATGATTGCCAAAGGACTGACGAGCGGGACCATTTGACGGACCACATCCCCGTGGGCGGCACCGGTACTATTCACTGGAAAGAAGGATGGAAACCTGCAACCCTGTTTTGACTACAGGAGACTCAACGCGGTAATGGTGAAGAAAAAGTACCCGCTCCCACTGACAATGGACTTAGTTGACAGCCTTTTGGATGCGGACACATTCACAAAGCTCGACCTCCGCAACGCATATGGAAACCTCAGAGTTGCGGAAGGCAACAAAGATAAGCTGGCTTTCATCTGCAGGGCAGGACAATTTTCCCCGCTTACCATGCCCTTTGGTCCCACGGGAGGGCCAGGATACTTCCAATACTTCATGCAAGACATCCTCCTCAGACGGATTGGGAAAGACACCGCTGCATACCTAGATGACATCATGATCTACACGCGGAAAGGGTTGGACCATGCGGAAGCGGTGGGCAGTATACTGGACACATTGAGCAAGCACCAATTGTGGCTGAAACCCAAAAAGTGTGAATTTTCAAGGCCGGAAGTAGAATACCTAGGATTATTGATATCGTGCAACCGGATCAGAATGGACCCCGCAAAGGTGCAAGCAGTAACCAACTGGCCCGCTGTGGAACTCCTAAAGGATCAGGAAAGAGCTTGAACGGGAAATAGACAACAAATCCAGTAAATAGAAGATGTTGAAGCTACAGGTGCTGATGAGGCTGCCCTTCTTGACTAATGCTGAGGGGAAAGGGTTTCACTAAGAAAAAGAAAGAAAAGAGGTGTGGCTATATTTCTACTAATCCTTAGACTGCTGCTACTAATGGGAACTTAGGTTGTTTAATCAATCTGAGGCAGGGACCTTAAGAGGAGTGAGAAAAGCACTGAGAAAGAGTATGGGGTATGTGTTATGATTGTTATTTGGGTAAAGGTTGATGCAAAAGTAAATGTAAAAGGTTTAAAGGTGAATGTAAATGTAAACTGTACTTTTAATAAAAGGGGAGTGCATGATTTATCCATAGAACTAAGGGGAGTTCTACTTATACAAAAGGGCACAAGATGGCTGATCCTGGCAGTAAAGAGAAAGGGGAAATGTGTTCAGAGGTATACAACCAAAAGAGAGTAGTGATAGTGTAAGAAAGATGAGCCAATGTAGCTAGTAAATATGTATATAAGGAATGTAATGTGACTAGTAACCAAAGAGGATGATAAAGGCAGAAGATGTAACTATGTAATATAAATGACTGTGCTGTAACTTAATACCAAAGAAGATATAAACTAAAGAAAAGTATGTAATATCTGTGTTTTATTTATGTACTGTATATTTATAAATCAATACCTTGTATAATATCCTATGGGGTTGTAGTATTGGTAAAGTTATGTGGTTATAAGTGGTAATATTCTAAGAATGCCAATAACTTCTGAACCAAAGGGAAATCAGGGGTACTTTGAGTGAGTGACTAGGGGTAGTTTTGTATGTAGAATCTGATTATGTAATAACAATGAAGTATATGTGAGAGGAAATGTAAGTTGTTGATGTTTGTATGTGAAAAGGTATGGATTACCACACCGCACCGAGGAATGTCACCGAACTTCAATGATTCATTGGATTTGCTAATTTTTACCGCCAATTCATCGACCATTTCTCAGGAAAGACCAGACCGCTCCACAACCTGACAAGAGTAGAAATCCCCTTTGTGTGGGACGCCAAGTGCAACTCCGCGTTTGAATCCCTCAAAACCGCCTTCACATCCGCTCCAATCCTGAAAATTGCGGACCCGTACAAACCGTTTGTCCTCGAATGTGATTGCTCCAATTTCGCGCTTGGCGCGGTACTGTCCCAGGTTTGCACCAAGGACCAGGAACTTCACCCATTAGCTTACCTGTCCCGATCCCTAGTACAGGCGGAACGCAACTATGAGATCTTTGACAAAGAGTTACTGGCTATTGTGGCTGCCTTCAAAGAGTGGCGGCAATACCTGGAGGGTAACCCACACCGCTTGACGGCAATTGTATACACCGATCACCGTAATTTGGAAAGCTTCATGACAACCAAGCAGCTCACAAGAAGACAGGCAAGATGGGCGGAGACCATGGGATGTTTTGACTTCGAGATCATATTCCGACCAGGACGCCAATTGACAAAACCCGACGCCCTATCCCGCAGACCGGAACTTGCCCCAGCACCGGGAGAAAAGCTGACCTTTGGTCAGCTTTTGAAGCCAGGTAACTTCACAGAGCGGACGTTTGAGGAGCTTGCAGAATGTGCGGAATTGGACAGCTGGTTTCTGGACGAATCAATTGAAATGGAAGACGGGGAACATTGGTTTGAGGTGGATGTGATGGGGACTGATATGGAAGATGCGGGAACGGACAACCTAGCGTTATCTGACGCCAAAATCATTGCCAGGATTAGAGAACTGACCCCACATGACCCAAAATTGGCTGACTGGATTAAGCTGTTGCAGAAACCGACAGGGGACCACAACAGGTATGCGGAAGCCGACGGGGTACTCTATGACAAGGGACGGATAGTGGTACCAGCGGACTGGGCATTGCGGACGATGATCCTCAAAAGTCGACTCGACACAAAGTCCGCAGGACACCCAGGCAGATCCCGCACGTTGGCATTAGTACGGAGAAGTTTTGTGTGGAATGGAATGAAGAGATTTGTCAACCAGTACGTAGACGGCTGTGATTCATGCCAAAGAGTCAAATCTAGCACCCGACTGCCGTTCGGAACATTAGAACCCCTCCCGATCCCCGCAGGCCCATGGACGGACATTAGCTATGATTTGATCACTGATCTCCCTGAATCCCGCTTGAGTGACAGCATACTGACAGTAGTAGACCAACTGACCAAGATGGCCCACTTCATCCCATGTAAGAAAACCATGAACGCGGAGCAACTAGCAGAACTGATGAAATCCATGGAACCCCCAAGACAATTGTCTCAGACCGGGGAAGTATTTTTATCTCCCAAATCACACGTGAATTGAGCTCCCGCATGGGGATTAGACTACAGCCATCCACAGTGTACCACCCAAGGACAGATGGACAATACAAAATCGCCAACAAAGCAGTCGAGCAATACCTGCGGCACTTTGTTTGCTACCAACAGAACGATTGGGTCCCACTCCTCCCAATGGCCGAATTTGCTTACAACAACAACGACCACACATCAACAGGAGTTTCCCCGTTCAAAGCCAACTACGGATTCAACCCGGCATATAGCGGAACCCCCTCAACAGAACAATGCATCCCCGCAGTAGAGGAACGACTCCGCAAACTTGCGGAAGTCCAAGGAGAACTCAAGCATTGCTTAGAAGAGGTGCAAGAAACAATGAAAAGCCAATTTGACAAGAAAACAAGGGAAACACCGGAATGGGACGTAGGGGATGAAGTATGGCTAGACGGATGCAACATTTCAACGACCCGCCCTAGCCCAAAATTGGAACATAGATGGCTGGGACCTTTCTCTATCTGTAACAGAATCTCAAGATCCGTGTATAAGCTAACACTCCCTATATCCATGCGGGGGGTACACCCCGTATTTCACGTATCAATACTCCGCAAACACAGACCCAACGAAATTGCGGAACGACGGAGGGAAGACCCGGAACCAATTACAGCGGACGGAGGGGATGAGTGGGAAGTTGAAGAGGTACTGGACTGTAGAAGACGACGCGGGAAGACCCAATACCTGGTCAGCTGGAAGGGATTTGGAACGGAAGACAACTCATGGGAACCAATGGAGAACTTGAAGAATTGTGAAGAATTAGTAGCGGGATTTCACTCAAGATTTCCAGGCGCAGCGGGTATTCATTGGCGGAGGCGGAGAAGGCAGTGAGGAACAAAATTGATAAGAGGTGGATTTTTTTTCTTTTTCTTGATTGGCGAACAAGTGGAGGATTTAGCATTAAAAGGGGGATAATGTCATGAGCCGTATTGCAGGCCCGCCCGCACCAAAGCCCGCAACACATGTAGATAGTCTATCACGTACATGTCACAGACAGACCACTATATAGTCTGTCAGGACAAGGATCCACATCTCTTCCTCATCCTGCAATCTACATTATAGGATCCCAAAAACCCAGAAACCCCAGAACCCCAGAGCCTTCCTCTCCACAGATCAGACCATAACACATATTGTGTTTTTACTAATTGTTGGACATTTTTTTTGAATATTTTTGGATAATAGGGTGATGGGGTCTGAGGAATAGTCCTATTTGACTCTTTAGGTTGCTGCCACACATAGTACCAGGATCCAGCCATGTTGATCATTTGTATATTGTGGTGGCTGAAAATTTTTCAGTCAGAACTTGGTTGTGCCCTTCCTATGTGTATGCATGAATCTTGTGGGGAAATTCGGAGACCTTGCTCACTCATCACAGATTGTTAAGCCCCATTTTTTTAATGGAGGAAGTACACCTTTGATGAAGCACAATTGTGCTGTGAGTAAGACGACAAACAACACACTGCAGAATCAGTTAAAAATAAGCAGAATTAGTGAAACTGAGCAGAATCAGTGAAAATGAGTGGAATCAGTAAAAAATGAGCAGAATCAGTAAAAATGAGCAGAATCAGTTAAAACTGAGCAGGATTTAGAAAATGCAGAGAATCAGTCAAAACTGAGCAGAATCAGTGGAAACTGAGAAGAATCATTTGAAACTGATCAGAATCAGCATAAACTGAGCAGAATCAGTGGAACCTAAGTAGAATCAGTGGGAACTGAGCAGAATCATTTTAAACTGAGCTGAATCAGTGAAGTGTCATCTTAGCCAGTAGAATAGGAGCTGTTGAATTAAACCACCAGTGAGAATCAAATATACAGGAAGAGTAGGATTGGAGCAGCTTTTGAGCTGCAACCAAAGTTGCAGAATGTCACTTGTCATCAAGTGATCATTGTTTTTTCCTGGTGCCTGGACCTTGAAAAATTTCACATTATTCTATTCTTCTTTCTCAACATTTGTATTCATGTCCATCCTCCTCCTGGTTTCCATATTTCTAGTTGGAAATAATCATTACCTGGGCAATGGGGTTGTATACACCCTCAATGGTGGCTGGGTCCACTAGTCAGGTTGTAGATGGCCTGTTGGCTGGGAGAGCCCCAGCCATGTGGATTTTTAAATATCATTTTATAAGAAACTGTTTTGTTTAAGAAATAAAAAAACAAAACAAATTTCTTTCAAATAGAATTTCTTTCTTAAAATTAAATCTCATTTTTTTTACAAGAAACTGTTAATCTCATGTTTTTTAAAGAAACTGTTTTGTTTGAAGAAATGAATCAAAAATTGAAATGTTCAATCATATGTGTTTTTTATGATCCCATGCACCATACCTGCTATCACAAAAAATAACTAAAGCCAAGCAACTTGTTTATTCATTTGGTTTGTTTAGGATTTTCAGTCATATCATTTTTTAATGAAATTTGAAAGAAGAAAAAAATAAATCATGGAAATTCAATTGTTTGTCTTGCTTGTATTTGCCACTGATTCTTGATAAGGTCCTGATGAAATTTATGATGAGCTTCAGTGTCTTTCATTGAGTGATAGTTGTCAATGAATTGTGAGAATGGTATTTTATCAGGGTGTACTACTTCAACTGGAGTGATAAAAGCCAAAGGGTTTTGACCAAAACAGTAACCCAGGTATGAGTCTCTATCATCCTCCACAACCATGTTGTGGAGTATGATACAGGTCTTCATAATCTTTCTGAGGTTATTGTTTTTCCATCCTTGGGCTGAACGAGATACAATAGCAAAACAAGCTTGAAGAACACCAAACGCTCGCTCTACATCCTTCCAACAAGCCTCTTGTAATTTGAAAAAAATATTTTGATCAAGACCTTGAGGCTCAGTCAAAGTCTTCAAAAATACTGAAACATCTGGGTGGATTCCATTGGCAAGGTAGTATCCATTTTCATAGCAATGCCCATTAATTGTGAAGTGGCATTTTGGGCTTACTCCATTCAAGAGATCCTTGAATAAATCAGATCAGTCAAGTACATTCAAGTTGTTATGGCTTCCTGGAAGGCCAAAATTTGCATTCCATATCCATAGATCCTGACTTTCCACTTCCTCCAGAATGACTGTTGAGGCCTAGAAGATAAAAACAATCAGAATCAATAAGAAATATGATGGGAAAATATACCATACACACTTTGTCTTTCCCTTGAAATTGCCCTTCCCAAGCTGAAGGGCAGTTTTTCCATTCCCAATGCATGCAATCTACTGAACCAAGAATGCCAGGGAAACCTTGGTTTGCACCAACCTTGAGAAGTCTTGCCAAGTATTCCCTTGTTGGTAAACAGAGATATTCAGACTCATATAATGCCACAATTGTGTTGCAAAATCTGTTCATGCTTTCAAGTGAGTTTGTTTCAGATATTTTGAGATAATAATCATTACAGTCACCAGCATAAGCAAGCATCCGTAAAGCACCTGTTATTTTCACAAGTAGATGTATACCCATCTTTCCCAAGGCATCAGCCTTTTGGGTAAAATAATTGTCATTTTTCTGAACATCATTGGCAATCTTGAAGAAAATTGGTCTTGACATTCTGAATCAACACCTAAATAGAACCTCATTGTACAATGGTGTATCTGAAAAGTAATGATGAAGGAGTTGTTTGTAGCTGGCTTCAAAGTCCCAAGGAATATTGGGTTGTTTCCCAGGCATGGATCCCCCATGAGGAATCATCATCTCTTCCACATTTTGGTATTCATCAAATTGTGATAATTATTCTTCAAGTAGGAGCCTATTTCTAGTAGCTGCACTTGCAGCACGCTGATGATTTCTAATTATCATCTGAGCTAAAAATCTTTCAGGGAGGTTGGTGCTGCTACTTCCATTATGGTTCATTTTGCAATGGGTGATAGGTATGGAAGGGTTGTCTATAGACTAAGCAGATGTTTCAGATTAAACTTTCCAAATTAGATAGATAAAATGTTTGTATTTGTGAAGAGAAGAGGAAGAGACAAGCAAGGCAGGGTGTTTTATACCCTGCTGGCATTATGGTAAAATAAGAGAGGCACAATGATAAAGAACTCCAAAAAGGGTAAAAAAAGTGGGTATTGGATGAGGACCACCAGTACAGAAATCCAAACAAAAAACAAACTGATATTAAAACAGGGCACAAAGTCCCATACAGATTTGGTTTTCTCTTTATTTTTCTCTTTATTTTTCTCTTTTTTATTCTCTTTTTTATTCTCTTTTTTATTGGGCATTAATAAAAAAAACCCGGTTTTTCCGCGTTTACACCTGGTTTTCTGCGCAGCTGCGGCTGCGCAGTGCACCCGGTTTTCCGCATTTACACCCGGTTTTTTTTAATTTTTAATTTTTAAGCAAATAGCATGTGGAGGGCGGCATTTGATGCGCGTGACCTCCCCAATCATCCTCATTAAATATTTTATTTAAAACAAATAAAATAAACAAATAAAATAAACAAATAAAATAAGGAAAATAAACAAAACAAACAAAACAATATAAATTAAATTATGGAGGGCGGCATTTGATGTGCGTGACCTCCCCAATCATCCTCATTAAATATTTTATTTAAAACAAATAAAATAAACAATTAAAACAAGGAAAATAAACAAAACAAAATAAAATTATGGAGGGCAGCATTTTAAATAAGTAAAATAAACAAAAGTAAATAATATAAAATTAAACAAATAAGAATGAATGAAATGAATAAAATTAATCAATTAATTAAAAGCAAGAGACATAATTGCAAGTTAATGATTTATGAATAACGCAACCTCCCCAATTATCCTCATTCAATATTTTATTTACAACAAATAAAATAAATAAGTAAAACAAGTAAAATAAACAAAACAAAACAAAATTAAATTAAATTAAACAAAATAAATGGAATAAATGAAATGAATAAAATAAATAAATAAATTAAAAGCAAGAGACATAATTCCAAGTTAATAATTTATGAATAAATAATAAATGTAATAAAGTTAATAATTTATGAATAAATAATAAATGTAATATTCCATTTCTTTGTCATGAAATCTGATAAGAAGTTAATTTTATAATCAGTATTTGTTTCCAATGAATTCTTCACCCTCTCAAGTGTATGAATCCATTTAAAAACTCCCTGAATATCTTGAAAGACAGATGTGAAGGTGTTTGGAAATAAATTGAGTCCAAAAATCATAAAAATCCAACCAGTGATTTAAAAAAAAACTGTTAGTCACATTAAATTCTACACCCCTTATAGTGCTTTAAAAAAGTTTAAAATGTTGAGAAATCCTGGAAATCAAGCTGTGAGGATTTTTTATGAAAAAACCGGGTGGATTGGCCAAAAAAAATAGAAGCCATAGTTTTTTTGCAAAATAAAAATTACAATAAAATTCTACACCCCTGTAAGTATGATAAATAAATTTAAAACTTTGAAAAATAATGAAAATCCGCCCGCAAAAAATCAAATTAAAAAGAAACCGGGTGGATTGGCCAAAAAAAATAGTAGACATAGTTTTTTTGCAAAAGAAAAATTACCATAAAATTCTACACCCCTGTAAGTATAATAAATAAATTTAAAATCTCGAAAAATAATGAAAATCCGCCCGCAAAAAATTAAATAAAAAAACCGGCTGTACATGCGGAAAACCGGGTGTACTGCGCAGCAATTTGGACGTCGCCGCTGCGTAAAACCGGGTGTAAACGCGGAAAACCCGGGTTTTTTTATTAATGCCCTTTTTATTCTCTTTTTTATTCTCTTTTTTATTCTCTTTTTTATTCTCTTTTTTATTCTATTTTTTATTCTCTTTTTTGTTCTCTTGTTTATTCTAACTTTTATTCTATTTTTTATTCTACATTTTTTTCTATTTTTCTATTTTTTTATTTTATTTTCTTTCTCTTTCTTTCTCTCTTTTTTTTCTCCTTTTTTGTTGTTGTTTGTTTTTTCTCTTTTTTTTAAGTGTTGTTGATTTACATACTGCACTATAACCAGAATGAATTGTCAACACAACCAAAGGTGAATACAGCGTGTTTGGGTGTTACCAAGACATCTTGGTAACACACGGGGAAAGGGTTTCACCGTTCCTATATCATACTTGCAGTGTGTAGCAACACAGCCTTGGGCTGCTAAGACTGCGGCAAGGTACCCCAGTGTGGTAATCCTGTTCCTTCTCACATCACTTCTTCTAAATCTTATAATCCATCCATATGTTCATCAATATTATTCCAGATTCAGATTCTACACCCTATCTTACCCCTAGTCACTCACTCAAACTACCCTTGATTTCCTTTTGGATCAGAGGTTGTTAGCCTTCATAGGTTTCATAGGTACATTCTTTTCTTTTCCTTTTGGCTTACATCATCCAAGTCATTATTATTCAATAAATAAAAAATCTTACATAATCTACAACAATTTCTCATCATTACTACATACATTCACTTCATTTTTACATTTGTAGTCTTTTGCTCATCACTTTTACTATTATGGTCATTGATCATCATCATATCTTGTAATACTGTGCTCATGATTTGTTCCCCTCTTGAAGGGCCTTTCCACATATATACTCCACTCTGTTGTAGTATTACCACCATGCAATTTCTACCCCATACAACCTGTATGACCTTTTACCCCAAATATTAGATTCAATTTCATCAAAGACACTTTTTACCTAGACATTTTCAAATATCCTTGCCATTAAACCTTTTAAAAAAACTGTTTTCCCCTCACAAGTCCTCCTCAACACTCCCCATACCTCAGAGGTATTAGTAGTCAGCTTATAAGTTAGTCAGTCTAAGATTAAAATAGAAAAGCCACACCTTTTATTTTATTCTTAGTGTTACACTCTTCCCCCATCAGCATTAGTCAGGAAGGCAGCTCTTATATCAGCAACTTTGTCATAACTTAAATTAGTACTAGTGTAGTTATAAATATCCCTTCCAAGCCCTATTCTGGCCTTAGAGTAGTTCCACACCGGCACAGTTGTTATAACAACCTGGATAGCTCCTTGGGGTGGAGATGGTCTAACATTTAGCATAATGTAGCAATGATTTGATGCCGCTACGCTACTGGAACCTCCAAAATCTGTTAGCACAAGAAATATTATGCTATGTGTTAGCTTTGCAGTGAATTTTCCCAGCTAACACTACAAAAAAATGGCTTGAAGAATTTTTTGCTACGCTAACTGTTGGTTTAATGTAATTTCAGCTAACACTACAAATTTTCTGGGAAAAAAAAACTGCTATGCTAACAGTTAGCGGTCAAAACCACTGTTGATACAAAGCATTCTAATTGTGAATGCATAAAAATTTTTTTTATTGTGCATGCACTCAATGCAATTTTATTTTCCATGCATAGAATGCAACGCAATGATTTTTTTAGTGCCTTTGAGTTTTTTCATTTCAACTCAGGCAGTTGTGCATTTGTTTTCTTTGCAGTGAATTAATGAATTTTGTACATCTAATTTATCTATAATAGATACTTTTTATTGTTTTAAAAGAGATCTCCACTTCATTAGAATCTGTTTGGAATTGAATGATTGCCAGATTTTTCAACCATAATTATCCTTGTTCCCAAATTATAATCATAAATCTCAAAACTTGAGATGCCCATCTTGCTCTAAGACTCTATAATTTGATCCCTTTTTTTTATGCCACTATACATAAACCCAAGAGAAATTATTATTAAATCTAAATATATATATTCCCCCAAGGAGTATTTATTCTACAAAAACTGAAGTTTTTTTTTGTGTGTTCTCAATAGTATTTTTGGGAAGTTTGGCAAAAGATATAACTTCCAGCTTAATTTAGTGAATCTTCAAGGATTAAAATTGATCATAAGGTGTATTGTTACATTTCAAAACACCATTTTAGTTCATCAAGCTCAGGTATTTTATGGAAACTATAGCCCAAAATACCAATAAAGATTTTTTGATCTACTTCAGCTGATCAACTCTGTTTGATTCTATGGTATTTCTAAGATTTCTTAGCAGAAATAAATATATGATATAATAATTAGAAGGGGTTTTATTTGATTCAGGGACCGGGAATTTCACGGTGGTTGGAACAGGATTCAGTCTGGCTGTTGCTCAAGGTCTTCCAATTGTGAGTCTTCACCTTGCTTGCTCACGGACTGGTTGAGACTCTCGGGGGTTTCCGGGGGGCAGCTTACGGATGTCCGAGTGGTCAAACCAAGTCTCACAGAGGAGAAAATCAAGAGCAAACCACAAAAAATATACAAAAAGATAAAAAAACACTAAAACACTTAAATAAGTACAGATAGAACTTTCAAGTTAGCTCAGCCTCCTCTTCCAGTCAACAAGCAAACACAACAAACACAACAAACACAACAAACACAACAAACACAATAAACATACAAACAAACAAGCACCACCACCACCACAACTAACCTTTGACCCTCGGGAACCGACTAGCGTATCGACAACCGCACCATCTAGCGACTGCGAGACTCATCTTCCTTGGATCTATTTGCCGTCTATCCCTCGTTGGTTTCGCTTACATAGTAGCTGCCAGCTGTCTCAAATCTATCGTCAGCTCGCATCGATCCAAGCGCGCTTAACACGGTCTCAAGCGTCCATCCAACCAATCCCACTCCCTCCCTACCCCACCTTGTCTCCAACCCATCTCCTTTTTTTCAAACCATGAACCCTTCCTTCCCCATACAACGTCCTGGCGTCGTCAATAGTCCCTCCGCCCCACTGATCACCGATCCTCATCTCGCAAACTCGCCTCAGCCTACCACAAGTCAATGGGCTGCACTCAACACCAATCCCGAGCTACAGCGCACCCTTTGTAAAGCTGCCGCACAGGGACAACTCAACCTAGATCAGATGAACTCATTCACTAATTACATGAAAGGCAACCCCAATACATTCAAGATGTTTCAACTTGAACTTCAAGCTAATCAACAACAACAAATTGCTCAACAGCAACAGCTACAACAACAACAGAAACGACAACAACAACAACAGCAACAACAACAACAGCAGCAGCAGCAGCAGCAGCAACAACAACAACAGCAGCAGCAGCAGCATTCATCACCACCCCCTCAGAACCCTGATCCAGATAAAACATTCCAGCCGGCCCATCAGATTGGTAAGCTTCGAGGCTCAGCCTAACCCCTTGGTTTGGTGTTCACTGATATGTAACTTTTCGACGAGTGTTATAGCTAATGGTAGCAATGGGTACATCTCCAACTCCCTGCCAACATCTCAAGCACCAATTTCGATGACGCATTATCAGCAACTTTCAGCCACGTCCCCACAACCTATCCATCAAAGGTCATCGACCACAGAGCTCAACTTCGCCTCAAGTGATCCTCAATTAAATCAAGCCCTAATCCAGTACAAACAGGCTCAAGAGGCTCTCAAAAATCCGAATCTGCCCACTGCTGAACGTGAGGCAGCCGCTCAACGCTCGTTGGAAATTCGTGAACTCCTCACTGCTCGGATGGCTCATCTCCGCCGTGAAAATAATGGCAACAGTCCAAGCCCTCAAAACGCTCAGTCAGCAGTCGCTCACACCGCCCACCCTCAACATCCCAACGAAGCCCAGCGAGCTCAAATGTCAACAGTTTATCAGAGACAACAGCAAATTATCTCTGGTATGCAATTTCCAGCTCAAGCTAACAACGCTCGGCCGCTCAACAGTAACCTCTCGGCTGCCGCTGCGAGTCCTCGCCAAAACCTGAATATTTCCGGTCGGAATAGTCCTGCACCACACAACAACAGTAATAATCAAACCATGGGCCATCCCATCTCTCGACCAGGATCCTCTCACCAATCCATCGTTGGTGGGCCCGCGTCCTCGCCACCTGCGATGTCTAACGCCGTCAGCCCTCCGAACAGCTCTGTCATTGATCTCACAAAGAGGCGCGTAGCTTCAAGGCCAGCTCCCAAGAAAGTCGCTCAATCTATGGGAACGCCTGGCTCCAACGCCGGCTCGCCCATGAGTCAGCCCATCAATCTGGCGACCTCTCCTCATCCTGCACATGCGTCCCTTGCTCCAACTTCACTTGGCACCCCTCACTCAACTTCTCACCCAAACGGCTGCAATAACACATCTCACGGCTCACCTCCAGCCTCACAGCCGCATAGGTCACCCGCTCCCCATGAAGACACATCGCTTTCTCCCGCCCCTTCTTCAATAACCGGCTCAACAAACACCACCAAAGTTTCTTCCGTAGCCCAACCCAACCAGCCTGCTGTCCTTTCTAAACCTGCACCTACTGCAGTTCCCAGTCTTGCGTCACAGCAGCACACTGCAATAGCTGCTCAACAGCAACAACAGCAAACTCAACAGCAACAGCATCAGCAGCATCAACATCATCAGCAGCAACATGCAACCACACATGCTGTAGCTTCATCCGCTACAGGTCCTAGTACCGCGCCCAACCAGACATCTCATCCTGCTGCCCGGGATCCACCAAGTACTCAGCCGATCACGCCAGCACCAGTTCCATTTCCCCCACCTAGACCAACGATCACCGGTGGACATGCGACTTCGTCCACCCTAGCAGGCTCGTTGATGTACCGGCCGCCTACCAACGGAATCAATGAGGCCCTCGGACAGGCTAGTGGAACCCATGATGCCACGAGAGGCCAAGAAGCTACCAGTGCGAATCGGATAATCTCTAAACGTAAAATCCAAGAGCTCGTCGAAAGCATCGATCCGTCAGAACGATTAGAAACTGAGGTTGAAGATGTTTGTCTCCTGTGGTTTCTTTATTTTTGCCCACCTTTCTTTACCCTTCAGCTGATGCCTGCTTTTACTCATATCCACTATTCTTCCCTCTCCACTTGGTATTGGGGTTTCTAGTTGTTGTTAGAATTGGCAGACGAGTTTATTGACTCTGTCACCCGCTTCTCCTGTCAACTAGCCAAACATCGAAAATCAGACCGGCTGGAAACGAAGGATATTCAGCTACACCTTGGTACGATCATTCATCCCTATATACATTTTATTTGCCGTTTTGCGATACGAGTCATTCAGATTTCATTCCTACTCTTCCATCCCGAATGTTTACCTTTATGACGATAAAACTGACGTTATTTTTTTACGGGGAGCGCAGAACGTTCATGGAACATTAGGATTCCAGGGTTTGCTAACGATGAGATCCGGCAGAGTCAATCTCGCCGTATTAACGCTTTACCTAGCTACCAATCTCGCGTAGCCATCGTCCGTGAAGCTATTCGTAAACGCCGGTCCACCAATACCTAAAAGAAACGCACTAGATCTTGTCCAAACACTTATCCTTTAAGACACACATAAACATATATACTGCACAGAAAGACAAATTCACTTTGAAAACATAAAACAACTTTGAGCGTTTTGTCTGATGTGGACGTCCCTAAATACGTATCACTTAATCGACCCTGAATCCCGGCCGCAAATTTACAAGCTAAACAAACAACTTGAACCCTCTCTGATGAATGCAATTATATACATTCATCGTCATTGCCTGGTTGCTCCAAACCAAGCTTGTTTGGAGGTGAGTTTTTCTTTGACGAGCCTATTTTTAGCACCCATTGGTTGGCCCGTTTCCCTTTCTGCTCGTTCAGTCGTGTTCTCCCCTCCGCCTTCCACTCCTCATGGCTTAGTCACACACACCTTTGATTGTTTCTTTACTTTTATGCTACCTTTATACACGCCAACACACACAAATACATATATACTTACATGCAGTCTTTGCATATATGTGTTGTATTTTTTGTTGATATTTCTTCTTTTTTGTGTTAAGGAACTCTTTTTTTGATATGCACATCTTTACATTTTTTCACAAGTTATATCTGAATGATTACCTTTCTTACTTTCCTGTTGAGCTCGATATTATGTGTATTTAGGTTTGTTTATGTGGGTGAGCTTTATTTTTGTTTTATCTTAAAAAAGTTTAGATTTTACGGTATGTACGGCAAGGTACTGAAGTTTTTAACAGGATGTGTCCAATTTTTCCAATTCAATTATTATATTATTGACATGTGAGAAAAAAACCAAAACATGTTAGTGTTTTAGTTGAAACCTAGCACTGGAACCTGTGGGGTGCCCTGGCTATACCTGTGTGTGTTGAGCACATCCAGTGGGCACCTCAGTCAGCCTATGGGGCCAAGTATACGCAGCCGCCGCAGCTAGCTTGCTGCGCTCTAGTTTAGCTTGAGTTTTAGCTGCAGGCCAAATTAGCTGGACCAGTAAAGATGCCCTTAATACATCTGGATATCAATCTAGCCCAGCCTGATGAACCAAAATGAATAATCAACAAGAATTTCTGGCCAACTTTTCTGAGGTCATCAACTGGAAAAATCCAACCCCCAGAAAAATGTGCACTCCACATTAGTTCAACCCATCATCCTTTTGCATGCGTATGGTATTCAAGTCTCTGTGATTTACCAGATATTGTAATATATGTTAGGGTCATCCAAACAAATTTTAAGCTTTCCCAGTCCCCACCCAGGTTGGCCTTAGCCACAAGGTGTAAAACAAACTATTTTGTGGTTATAACTGGGCCAGGCAATGGGTGTCCAGGTACATCAGTACAAGCTAAACCACCAAGCTATTCTAGCTAGCTTCACAAACAATTTGTAACCACACTGGTAAAGAACTATGGTTTTCAAACCAGGAGAGTTAGATACAGAAGCCCATAGGGGACACCAAATGCCTCACAATTTTTGAAAATACAGATTTCTGTATTTCATTAGTGCAAATACAGATTTCTGTAATGACAATATCAACTGCAATATTGAAAATACATATTGATGTGTTACACATTTGGTTTTAGAAAAATTGAAATTGATTTTGCACTCCACCTAGTTTCATCTTAAAATACAAAAAAAGATTCTTCCATACCAAGTTTCATCTTCCAATATGGAATGAAACATGGCTAGGGAAACTTGGCAAAATGTCTACTTATACTAAATCAAAGTCAAATTTAGTCACTTCAGACCCTGAGCTGCCATCAAACCAGCAGCAGCTCCACTGTTTTGGATCCATTCTTCATCATGCCTACATGCATCAAATGCACCAAGTTTTTCACCAAGTTGCACTATGGTGGCTGGTGCTTTGGATGTCTTGTCTCTGTGGGTCTTAATCCTGAAAATATGGGTGTGCATCCACCAGATCAACCTTCAAATTGTTACAACATCATCCCAGCTTGCTTTCCGCATACATCCAGCTTAATGCCTCCACCACCTGTTGTTACTCCGGCTCCACAAGTTCTAGCTTTTCAGAATGTGCTGGTACTCAAGCCTATTTTTGGAACATTGGTAAGGCCAAGCGGACTAAAAACCCTGTTGCTTCCCCTTACTTGTGAAACCCTAAACCCTTGACATCAACAACTCCAGTGGAAAGTTCAACTCAAATTTTCAAGTGCGGAATAATATTTCACCAAGATGACAAGCCAAGAAATACCAGTATTATGAGTCACATGCGGCAAATAAACATTAGTGTTCCAAACTTGTACAAAACTCTTCAACTCCAACTGTGGGAGTTGTTCTCTCCTGAGTTACTCCGTAAGGAACTTGTAGAATTTCTTCCACACAATCCTCCTGTTAATTGCATGGCCTTGAGCCACAATAACAGTGTTCTGGATTTGGCTACTCTTCTTCACCTTGTTCAAGGATCAACCATCAAGAAACCAGTCCACATTGACTTGATTTACGAGGAAAAATCAGAAGAAACTGCTACGGCAGCTGAAAACCAAATAAAGTCACCTCCACCTTGAGAAACATCTCAATTTACTAGGGCTGCTAGACCTGCTGAAAGCAAAGTCACCTGCCCAAAAACACCTTCTGAAGTTTCTGGTGGGAATGTTGAAGACCATCAAAACACCTCGAAGGGTTCCAATCCCAGGCCAACTAGAAGTACCTGGCCACTTGGAGGTGTAGCAGGTGAGATTTTGAAAATGAAACATATCTTTTGATCATATGTCATGGCTAATTTGTTCCAGAAATTTTGGTAAGGTACCGTTCCTGCTTGTGGGGCAGCAAGCCTCTCAACTCACTTGAATTATCTTGGAAAACCTCTTTCCAGCTCTATTGAAATCAATCCAAATGGTTGGTTCACTGCTCAGTGGCTTGAGTTCAATCATAGCTCAGTCCATAACAGTGCACTTGAAAAATACCACCATCTGAAGGCAACCGCTTCCTCTTTAATAGTTAAAGTTTATACCAACTCACTTTTTGGTCAGGGAAGTATGTGAAACACTTACTCTGCTCTTGTCCAGACTGAATGTTGAAAAGGAGGTCCGCCTTGCATCACCAACTGGGTAGCTAAGGTCCGATATCATGATCCATACCCCAACACCAAACACTATGTGACAGATGCCTGCATGTATGAAGCATGTGGAAATCTCCTTTACGCATACCAGGGATTTTTTTCTTGGTGCCTCAGCAGTTTGCTCACCCCTGCCTTGAGACAAAAAGCCAAAGCCTTCTTGGTTTTTCTCTTCCACTCCACATCTTATCTTTCCACACGTACAAAATTACTGATTTGTGGATTGCTTTGATGCTTTAGCTTGTCCAACATGCTTTGATATTCACTGGCTCAGAGAGCTTTACTTCTGAAGTATACGTTTTGGAAGCATACCTACCTGGAATCTACATAAAATATTCAAGCAATGCCAACTTCTCCATCACCTCTAAACAACCCGGAATGGATATTGATAACTTATCCATAATGAATGCATTTACCCACTAGTATTATGTAACATCTAAGGGTGCTAGCCTCATCTGTGATCTTCAGGGAGTGGGTCCAATTATCACCAACCCACAAATAATTGATAAAGACAATAAGTCAGTCCGGTTATTTTCTTCTTGTCATTCAAAACCGTGACTGAGATTGGGTTTGAAGTCGCTGGGCCAATGGAAATAATGCTTCAAGAGGAATTTCCCAGTTTGTAGAAAATCACATCTGCAATGATTTCTTTCATTCTCTGAAGTTGGGGTCTCCCAGAAAGCCTAACTTCACAACCCAAGTAAATGAGCCCACCAACAATCTCAGATCAGTGCAATCACTGGTTGCTCAGAATTTCAGTCAAGCACATATAAGCTCTCAACCCACTACCAGCTTGCGTACAACTGCCAGTTTTTGCTTCAACAGTGGAAGCCCTTATTGGAACCGAGGCACTATAGCCAATATACTCAGGACAGATGTTGGAATCAGTGCTTTTCAAAACTTGGATTTCTTTGACTCTGAACTCAATCATCCCACTGCCAACCGCAACCCAGTAAACACTAGTGAGAGATAGCTCATTACTGAGTTCTATTATCTTCAAACTTCTTAAGCCAACATGCACCTAGTATTACTGGATTGATTCAGCTCTTTTCAATTATACAAATACATCTTTCAAGCCCCAATTAGCATACATATATATTTTCTTTCATACTGTGACTGTTCTCTATATTCCTTGCTGCTTTCAACAAATCACTCTGCTTTGGAATTGATACTTGCAAAAATCAAACGGTCCAAGTGCACCCCAATCCCGTTGACTGTGACCCAAAATTTGCTGCATTCATGACCTTGGTACAAGGCACAATAAGTAGTGCTGACAGCATGAAATAAATTACTTGGCTCCGTCAAATAGTTGACAAACATCTTTACTTGAGGTGGAGGAAGTGTCCTCCACAGGAATTCTACATCATATTTGCTCACCTCAACATACCTAATTGACTTGCTTGTATTAAGGAAGAGGAGAGTGTAGTACTAATTTACTTGCTTGTATTAAGGAAGAAGAGAGTGTCGTAATAATTTTCATGAGTATTTTCAATAGCAGGGGTTGTATTAAGATTATTAATTAAGGGATGTGGATGTTCTCTAAAGTGACCATAAATATGGGGGATCATGAAGTGTAAAACATCCAACACACTACCAATAGTGATTTGATTAAAGTGAAATCCCATATGGCCCATAATACCAGAGGCCACTGTGTGGAACCATGGAGGTGTATGAGTGAACATGTTATATATATTGGGGTAGTCTTCTTGTAAATACTTTTGAACTTTCCAATAATCAACTGGCACAAGTTGATTGGTGGTGCCAAATGACTCAGGTTTGCTGTAAGAGAAGTCTGGTGTGCAGCCTGTTGGTTGACTAATACTATGATCCCTTCGTTTTCAAGAATTTTTATTTATTTCAACCCAAATATCTGTGCTTGCCTGAAAAGCAGGTATCCAAAGGAAAAGGAAAATCAGTCTGCCAAGGTCTGTCAGATGTGGAATTCATGTTGGATGTCAATAGAATTTGGACCACTCAATTTTGAATTGGATCCTCAGGATCATATGAGCCGTTCTCCTGTTGGGCCAAAATATTGTCAATGATGGCTTGGTTATGCTGCTTCATCATTTGGGACCACAGTGCCTTGATTTTTTGATTTCTTGTTGATTTGGTGTGATACATTCAGCTATACTCTTCCTCAAGGGTAATACCGCCAAACTTATGCGACGGCTTCATCTGATACATGCTCACATCACCAGTCTCTGTACCATAGTCTGCAGTTACTTTGAGTGGGAACCCACCAATTTTCAAAACCAACCTGAGGACGTATAATCCAATGTGACAGGGATCATTATTTGTAACATGGACAAAAAGTCCCAGAATCTTGCAAGATCAGGAATCAATAACACCATAAACAGTTATCCCAAATGGTTTCAGTTTGTTGTGGCCATAAATAGCCCAAACATGATTTGGACCATATGTGCAAAAGACATGTCTTTTGCAGGTTTGTCTCAGGCAAGCAGTCATAGCCTCCAGGTCCATGGCTTGAAGTATCTTGTACACAACTTGCCTGATATTTTTTTTTGGTTGTAACCACAAAATTTAAACAGATGATCTGTCTTTTTTTGAAATGAGGCATTCAAAGGATGACTCACCTGGGAACCCAAATGTTGTAGTTTCTTTGGAGGAGAGTCTTCATTTGACGGTAGCCAGTGTTGTTGTGTAGTAAATAATTCTGTATGCGATCAATTGCTTCATAAACCTGATCCCGGGTCACATTCCACTCTGCTAGATCATTTACATTCAATTTCACTTGGAGTTGGGACAAGTATTGCTTGAAAATCCGTAAGCAAACAGTGACCCTGGTCTCTTTAGTGAGTCTGGCTTGGATTTCTTGCAAGTTTAGACCCTTGGAGTGGGAAGACAAGAGAGACGCACAAATCTGAGGTGATAATGAAGCAGGAATTGGATGTTTTCTGTTGAGTTTTCTGAGGCCCCACACCTGTTGTTTGCAAGAAAGAGTGCTACAAGACATGTAAATACCATGTTCCTTTGAAAGGATTTTGAGAACCTGTGGCCCCTTGTGGCCTTTACATAGAATATTTTCAACAATGTCCCTCAGAAAAACATTGGAAGCTACTGCTTCTTCTACTTGGTCTTGTTCTTCATCTTCAGTTATTTCTTGTTTGGAGATAGAGTGGAAGCTTGAGTCATCAGAACCAGAGTACTCTGAACAATTGGTTGTGATCTGATCACCATCCATTGTACTTGAAGAGGCCAATCAACTATGAAAGATGAAGTTAAATTATGGGGGCAGGATGTCTCACATGTGTAATATTAAAGTACTATAATTTGTCTTAATTTCCAACGGTCTCAAGATGAAACTTGGTACATAGGATGAAATAATAAAAAATGTTTTTGCTTTGCAAAAAACTAGAGAAGCGGTTTTCTATTTTAGTACTAGGTATTGTGATATGTAACATCTAAATCAGTATTCTCAATACTAAAATCAGTATTCTCAATACTGAAATGTGTATTCTCAATACAGAATTTGGTATTTTCAATACAGAATTCTGTATTTTCAAACTGATTTTTTAAAAATCATGAGGCATCTGGTGTACCCTATGTACAGAAGCCCATAGGGGACACCAAATGCCTCATGATTTTTGAAAATGCATTTTGAAAATAAAGAATTCTGTATTGAGAATACACATTTCAGTATTGAGAATACTGATTTTAGTATTGAGAATACTGATTTAGATGTTACACATCACAATACCTAGTACTAAAATAGCACACCGCTTCTCTAGTTTTTTGCAAAGCCAATTTTATTATTATTATTTCATCCTATGTACCAAGTTTCATCTTGAGACCGTTGGAAATTAAGACAAATTATAGTACTTTAATATTACACATGTGAGACATCCTGCCCCCATAATTTAACTTCATCCTTCATAGTTGATTGGCCTCTTCAAGTAAAATGGATGGTGATCAGACCAAAACCAATTTTTCAGAGTACTCTGGTTCTGATGACTCAAGCTTCCACTCTATCTCCAAACAAGAAATAACTGAAGATGAAGAACAAGACCAAGTAGAAGAAGCAGTAGCTTCCAATGTTTTTCTGAGAGACATTGTTGAAAATCTTCTATGCCAAGGCCACAAAGGGCCCAAAGTTCTTGAAATCCTATCAAATGAGCATGGTATTTGTTCTCATTTTTCCAGTTGTGAAGGGTGAAACATGTTTTTGAAACTTCCAAAAGGAATTTGACATTTCCTTTGGGGAGTTTGGGCATACAGATTTCTGTATATTAAGTGGAATACAGAAATCTGTATTTCAAAAAATGATTTTTCATTTTTCAAAATTGTGAGGCATTCGGTGTCCCCTATGGGCTTCCGCAGTTAGATCACAACCAATCGGACCGGTCGGGGGCAGGGGAAACAAATCGGGGGGAAACAAAAACCAACTGCGGAAAAGAAAAACGAAAAAGGCGCAAATACCGCGAGCTTTCTTGCGCCAGACTGAAGACTGCAGGAGGGCTTGATTTGTGCTTGTTGGTATGCTTATATGCTGGTGGTAGCTGCCTACCAAACCTCGTTTGGAGCATTTCGAATTCTCCAAGACTCAAGGCGGTCAACAGCCACATCCCTCACCACATGTCCCGACAGAAATAGATACAGCATCAACCGTGGCATCGCAGATACGCGTACAACGAAGTCATCCGAGAAATGGCCTTTCAATCCCCACCAGCTCAAGCTGCCGAGCCCTTGGCCGGATCAGAAGATGAAATCCGGGCCGCTGAAGCTGAGTTTACTTCCAAACAGAGGGGCCCTCCATCCGATCGAATGGTGGAAGATTCGCCGGCTGGTGAACATTCATCTGCTCGACCTCCAGGATCAGCAGATCAACAGCCTCGGAAGAAACTCAAGTTAACAGAGGCGGATAAGAAAAGAAGCGTTAGAATGTTTGGAGCGCTCATGGTAATTACTTTCTCTTCCTCTGGAGGATGTTTACCTTGACAAATATTACTTGTCATCACTTGTTGACATATTCGGCGGAAACCTGTTTTGCTGCTCAGGGAACTTTAAGTAAATTCCAGGACGAAACCTCGAAAACAAAGCAAACCGAAGCGGTTGGTCCCGTTCCCAAGACTCGCACCTTTTATAGACTCCTTTTTACTTCTTCGAGCTCATTCATACAGCATGATCTTGCATTGGTTGATTAGGCAAAACGGCGAGCGGCCGTCGAAAGTAGACTGCAAGCTAAACTGAAGCTTGAAGCAGATGCACTTCATCTGTTGCGTGCGTGTGAAGTTGAAGAGACCAATTTGAAGCAACAAGTCTTGCGCAAGGCGGATGAACTAGCATACCTCTCCGGACTAGTTAGCTTGAATACTTTTATTTTTCATTTTTGAAGTAACTCCGAAACTAATAACAATATGTTTTCTGCGTTTTTTTTTTTTTTTTTTGGTTGTTGAATTGAATAGCATACTATCAAATTTGCCAATAAACTGGCGTTTTCCCATTATTTACGTACTTCTACATCCAAATTGACAGACGCTGACCAAAACGAACCACATTTGACTACATACGGGCGACCGCGCCACTCAGAGCAACCCATCTTCTGGCTCCCTCATAAGCTACTGCCCGAACAAAAAGAGTTAATCGAAAAGTGAGCCGAAGCTTCTTCGAACTAGTCACTTCAAACTCATTTGAACTTACTTACTCTAAATCTGTTTACCGCCCATCTAGACAACGTAGGGAAGCAGAAGAGCAAGTCGCAGAGGAACAACACCAATGGGAGGAGGAGCGACTAGCAAAGGAGGTAAGACATGAATATTCCCTTTCAATTCCTTCTTTTTTCAACTGAAGTTTAGCGTCCCACTTCTTACACCCATTCTATGATTATGACCTTGCAGGAGGAACTTCAAAAGCTAGAGGAACATCGAGACTCTCGTCTAGCTGAAATCCAGACACAAAAAGCCCAGGCACGAGCGAATGCAGGTACTGCGTCAAACCCAGACCCAGCCAACACAAGTGCCCCACTAAATGCGACCGCTGATGAGACTGTTGAGGTGGATCGAAGGCAACCCTCGGAGATTCGCCAAGATACTCCAGATGTGGTGATCGATAATGGTAGAGATGAAGATGCAGTAGAATATTAAAGGCGGTCGGCCTGGTGTTTTACTTGGAACTCTGCACCTATCGCGGTGAGAGCTCAGCAGTACATCAAATGAGGTAGCCATCACCCGTTACCCCAAAAGAAAAATCTCACATCATACGGGCATTGAATCGCCCTTTTTTATTTTGTTCGTTGAGATATATATCTACCCATATAATATATTGCGTTTCAGCGTGAGAAGAGCTCCTATCCTTGGTAACCTTAGCTCATCATCTTATCAATACCCTAGATTGAGTTGCATATCCCCAGCCAAATGCTGGCCCAGAAATTACAAAGTTCTTACAATGGATAAACTGTGCTGGATACAGTTGTCGCATATCTATTCGGGGTTTCAACTCTACTACCCATTGGGGTTTTTAAAAAGAAACTGGAACCCCGAAAACCCTCAAGGGGTGTCAGAAGTCCTCCAAGGGATGAATGACAGGAAGTGATAAATGAGAGGTAAATTGATGACACACTCGCTTCACAAGTTTACCGTTATCAGCAGTTACCACAGCCTCCAGGCCCTTCTCCCAGTGAGGTGATCTGGTGTTGTACTTTGGGCGTTATAAACTTCCACAGTTTGAAATGCATGTTAGTGCAATTCGAATGAAGACAACTGTAACTATTTACCAGTAGGATAGCAGGTGAGAAATAACTCCAAAAAGTTGCGCATATGGTGGATGTCTGGTTCATTCAATTCAAGCCTCTTTGTACTTCTATGAGTTTTTGTGATGAAAGGGAATTGGTCTGATCTAATTTTATCAACATATCCCAACAATTCCAAAGCATGGAACCAATAATATGTGAGAGAGAGCATCTGGTAAAAAGCTTTTTCGCATATAATTCTACTACTACTCACTTCAGGCAAACATCTCAACTATTTTCCTTTCTCGAGTCTCCCCGCGGCGGACCCACAACACATCAGAAACAAAACTATGGAAATAGATAACTTTTGATTTTCTGAGATGCTTTACAAACGGGAATGCGCATTTTACAAGCAAAGAAGTGGAGAAAACAACAGGTAATTTAAACGATGTCAGTACGGCTGAGCCAAGCTAGAATAACCCCCCCCCCTTCTCCTCCCTAAATATACCATCATTTGAGACGAACTAATCAATTGGAAGTATGTATCTTAGATGATAATGCGATGTTTAAAGAGCTGGTTGATCAAGCCAAAACAGCTTTATAGTCCCATTCGCAACCACGCTTTTTAGTGCTGGGATATTGATGGGTAATACCTGGTTGAAAAGTTCGAGGGGCGGGGAAGGTAGTGGACTGAGGGAAGTTTCTCGGCGGATTGATTGAAAAAGCAGAGGGCGGACTGGGAGCTATATTGAATAAGAAACCGCCCAAGAATACGCAGGAAGGAAACAAAAAGTAGGATTAGAGAAAGGGTTCGATATACGAGCGTTTTGGGTCATGCGACATGGGAGCTTACGCCGATTACTAGCTGGCGCTAAGGTACCAGAAACGACCATACTTTGAGGACGTAATCTGGTGGTGCCGTTGGGTCGAGGGGTAACAACGCCCAAGTCCTCGGGTGCAGGAGGAGTGCTCAAACCACGAGGACGGCTTTCTAAGATGGTACTCGAGCGTGAGGCGTGATGTGGTGTAGCGGGCGGGGGCGGTGGCTGGTGTGCGGGCGCTACAAAGGACTTCGGCCGTGCTGTCGATATGGGAGCAGAAAACCCAGGTGGGGGTCGTGCGGGAGGAGGGGGTAGACGTGCAGGTGGGGATAGTTGAGTTCCATGGGATTTAGTTGAAGTATGTACTGGTGGGGGGGGTGGGGGGGGTGGACCAGGACGACGAGGCGGCGTGGACGCTGGCCTTACAATACTAGGAACATCCGAGGTAAACGAACTAGTAGAAGTCGCCAATCCAGACGGACGAGGTGGTGGAGGTGGAGCTTTTCTAGTGGATGATCCGCTTAGACTCGGGGAATGGGTACTGGTCCGAGGTGGTGGTGGTGGTGGGGCACCTCGAGCCCCTGGCCGAGAGGGAAGGGGTGGTGGGTGGATTGAATTGACAGTTTGTGGTCTGGGGGGAGGTGGCGGTGGTGTAAATGTTGCTGCAGGACGAGACGGAGGTTGACGGGGTGGATGGCCAATCGAGGAGGTCCTCACAAGGGAATTGACAGGCGAGGTTTGCGTTTGGGTCCGAGTGGGGGGTTGTGGAGGTTGTCGAGCGTCTTGTGCAACCATAGCCGCAAGCGACTTTGTTGAGCGGAGATTGCTTTGACTAGGTATGATATTCGGCGTAAAAGAGGCGGATGCCATTGGGCGAGCTGATGAAGATGATTGAGAAGTGGCGGGTGGTGGTGGTGGTGGGCGAGAGGAAGCGGGAGGAGCTGGAGCAGGTGGTGGCGGTGGTAGTCGTGTGGGGTTGGAAGGTTGAGGAGGAACAGGTGGTGGTGGTCGAGAGGATGCTTGATTCGAGCCGATCATTGACGGGGCAGGAGGTGCTGCTCTTGATGGAGGGCCACTTGTGGGTGGTTTGGGAACCGGAGGTGCAGATTTGAATGAAGGAGTCGTTGCAGGGCCACTGGTTTTCCTCAACGTCGGCATTCCGCCGGCAAAAAGCCCACCTAGTTGAGGAGGTCCGTTAGTCATCCCAGCGGCTGTTAAGCTTTGAGAATCGGTCTTTGAGTGCTGGGGAGGCTTTGGAGCGCCTGGAGTGGATTTCAAGCCGGGAGGCCTGGGGGCACTGGCTAACCCAGCACCTGGGCGAGCATTACCACCACCACCACCACCACCAGGCGAGCCGGGTACAATGGGAGAGCTACGATCATTGGTTTGGGCTCTCTTGAGTTTCCTTCCAGCTTGAATCTGTGCAGCGAGCGCACCGTCCATTTTACGCTACAAACAAGATGGAGATGGACGTGAGCACACCTGTGCCTAACGAAAGGAAAATGAAAGCAGTCAACAACTCACGAACCTATCAAGTGTTTACCTGCGGAGAAAAAATAGCAAGTCAATGTGCGGATTATTCAAGAGGAATCAGAATACCGAGAATCTGCACACCAAAGCCAGTAGCAAGGGACGAAATCGTTCCAGTTATATGAGGGGTTTGTTAATCGCTGGTCCGAGATGTTGGTTTTACAAATTCCAATGCCCAGATGGTCATTCAGCCAGATGTGTCCCCCGTGTCTCCGGGGGAGGGAAAAAAAAGGACATCAGTTGACGTCATTTCAAAGTATAGGACGGCACACACATAACATCCAAATCCATTAAAGATGAAATCATCATAAAGGGTCTGTTGCAATACTTGTTTGGCCCTTGGGATGCCACTGAGATGTTACCATCCCAGGGTTGGCTCCGACCCTAAAGTGCACCCTAGCCTCGAGTCGGACCCCTTGTCACGATTTCCATTTAGAAATTATAGATGGCACATCTTCCAAGAGCGGAACATTGAGTGCAGGCCCAACACACCTGAGTTGTCCAGATCTGTACCAACAATGCCCCTAGAATGGGCCCTAATGGAAAAAGATAAAAGCTGACTTGTTAATTGTAAGAAATTACTATATATCAAGGCATGTTGTGTTGAAGTGTCAAACTAGGCACTGCTTGATACACATTGCTAACACATCCATGTGTGACTTCATACCAGCATTGGAAGCCATACATCATCATCACCATCACACAAGCATACATATCACAACATATTCAAAATTAGGCAATGTGTACTTAGAGCATCCACCCTTGTTTCGCTAAAATTTCCGCAACTGCGGAGACTTTAGCGAGGCGCAGGGGCCTCCGTAGCTGCCCAACCAAGAAATTCCACCCTTGCGGCTTGGTATCGTGCCTCTTCTACTGCTGAACCGAGCCGCTCCACCCTTGTGGACTTGTCAAACCCTTTGGTAACTGATGGGTAATCATCAGCCCACAAAAAAAAAATGAAAAAATGAAACAAAAAATGAAACAAAAAAAACTCGGGCTGCTCGCTGATGTTGAGCCAGGAGATTGCAAGTTTTTCTTCTTCCTGGCTGACCCAACTTGGGGGGTTGGATTGTTTGCTTTCTTTCTTGGTGGCTGTCATTGTGGTTGGCGGCTGAATGTTGGACTTGTCCGGCGTTGTTTGTTTTTATTTTTTTATTTTTTTTCAGTGCAGTCGGACTTGTTGAATCTTGGCAAAAACTTACCCTACAGAGCTTGGTAGGGGTCCCTAACTTTAGAGACTTGGACAGAGAAAATTTCCGAGTCTCTCGTTAAGGAGCCCTAAAGAATGCACAAGGGTGGTGCGCGGGGGCTTCGTCTCTGTAAAGTTGGCTTACCGAGCCACTTTACAGATACAAGGGTGGATACTCTTAGCTCAATTGCTAGAGCATCACTCATGAATGCTTAGGTGTTGACATGTCACACATACAGAAGAATACTATAAGGAATTGTACATACAACATCTGTATTAGTAA
This sequence comes from Puccinia hordei, assembly GCA_007896445.1. Taxonomy (NCBI): domain Eukaryota; kingdom Fungi; phylum Basidiomycota; class Pucciniomycetes; order Pucciniales; family Pucciniaceae; genus Puccinia; species Puccinia hordei. Next base: position 127,561 of record RDRW01000475.1, read on the forward strand.
ATACAGCACAGGTCTAAAACAGGATTACATCTTTAACTATCTAAAACACTAGCAGAGCTTTCTTTGTACTCTCCAGTGAGTAACATCTGTTATCTTTTCCCATGATCGTGCCAGAGGCCATTGGTGAAAATAGGGTCAAAAATCGTGAACAATGCTAAAACTCATCTGGAGGTAATCAAGTACTGATCCACTGCCAGCATAATTGCCTGGATTGAGTTCATCCCAGTTAAACTAGGATTCAACCAACCAATTTAAAGTAGGTTGACCTCAACCAATGGAATATAAAACCAAGGGGCCCTTGGTTTTATGTGTCATCAGTTGATAACAGCCAGGATGAGTGCATCCCAGTTTAACTGGGATGACTTCATCCTAGGCAATTATGCTGGAAGTGTGATCTGGCACTCATATGTAAATAAATTCCATGACCCATGTGTAACTCATCTGGAACTCATCCAGAACTGATCTATATCTCATTGATAGTCTAGATCAAGCTAGGCATTGTAAAACTGGGTCAGCTATACCAACATTAGCATTAGTTTTACAGAAGGTATTTTTCTTCTCAACTTGTTCTGGGAGACTGATGTTGTATTGGTTGGCTCTTGCCAACATTAATGCAGGGGGTTGTAACCAATTCAACACCTTTTGAAGTGTGTGTGATACTTGATACTATAGGCTGCTATGGTGTTCTGTAAATAGTACTTCTATTGCAGCCAAGGCTTGATTTTCTATTTTTTCCAACAATTTGGCAGCCCCGGTGGAACTGCCAGGTGCAGTTAGGTTGAGGCTCCAAATTCAGTAGACATTGGTACTTCAGCCTTGAAAGGCACACTTTTATGGCCAGCACATTAGTCATCAAGCTGGTAACAACCTGTATCAATGACTAGTAAAACTGGTCATCAAGCTTGAAACAAAACTTCAACCACCTGTAAGCCCCACCTTTGGGGTCTCACAAGGACTGTCACAGAGCCTTTGCAGGATTCTTTTATTTAGGCCTTGTTTGGGGGTGTGATATCATGGGCATGATATTACAATTTTTTTCAAATATTATCTTGCTGTTTGGCAACAGCCTGTATATAGTGTTGTGAAGAAGCAACATACCACAATTGTTATGCTGCCAGTATATCCAAAAACCAATCCTTTGTTCAGCTCAAACTAAACATGCAGCCAGATTCATCTCACACAGAAATGTCAGCTTCAACTCAAGATACTGTGCTGGCTTCAATCCAAGTTACTGTGCCAGCTTCATCTCAAGATACTCTGCTGGCTTCATCTCAATATAATGTGCTAGCTTCATCTCAAGATACTTTCCCAGCTTCATCTCAAGATACTGTTGCAGCTTCAACTCAAGAAACAGTCTCTCTCACTCCAGTATGGGATTATTTATATACAGGTGGTGCAGCACTGAGGCTGAGCCCGCAACTGGGGGCACAGCGGCAGACTGAGGAAGGGGGTTCTGAATGTTGCCAAAAATTCTGCAAGGAAAGCACAAGGGCACAGGCTGTAACTTTCTATAGTTGCTCAGACAACTGGTTGGGTGGACAAAGGCCACTTCAGTATGTGCAACAATCTTGGTACTGAATGGAGCCATGGGGTTCAGGGCATTCAGACTGCAAATGATGTGGGGGAAGAAGAGGCGGGGAGGATGTGGAGGCAACTATTGGCTGCAGGGGTCAACAGGAGATAGTGGTTGGGGGCAGACTGTGGTGTGATGCATGATCAACGAGATAGTCAAGTTAGGTTTCCCATAGGAGGTACCAGGGGTTGCAGGACACAACCAGGGGGTGGATTTTGTATAAATAGTGTTTTATTACTAGACTTTAGGGAGGATATTATCTTATAATCAGAGTAGACTGCGGCTTTCACCACCTCAGAGATTGATTGGTCTACCAACATTGTCCAGTCAGGCTTCAAACAGCTGTATGCACAACACAACCTATTGCCCAACCAGCCCCTTTTTGGTGGTGTAGTCTTATGATGGGGCAGGATTTTTACACACCATACCCATTGGGGGAAACATGTCTCTCTTTGACATGTTTCCCCTTTTGGTTGGGGTTGGTGTTTTACCAAACTGTTTACCACACTCGGGGACTTGAATAGTTATACGTTGTGTTTCACTATCGTAAACCATGATGAATTAGCATTGAAATTTCCAACTATCAACTAACAAACTGCACTGGAAGTGTCAGCAATTTCCTAGTTTGCAGTGACCTGGAGAAATCCTTCTGCTTTGAAGTATACTTATCTAGAGACATAAATATGTTTCAAGATGATCAGGCATGGATGGTTGTTTCCCGAGATATGTTATGTATTGATACAGATATCACATGGAAAATAGATTGCCTGTACACATGATCCATCCAACCATTACACAAGGCAAGCAAATAATGCTGAAAAGAAACAAGACATACAGGAAGTTCCCAAGATTTGTAAAGAAAAGAGAGCTTGGATCTGAAAGATTTGAATTAAATTCTACGTGTTTTCAAACAGCTTCAAAACCTTGCAACATGAGAGAAATGTATTGATATTGCCGCTATTCTATTTTAGAAGCAACTGCAAGATAAATAAATCAGAATTGTTATGTTATGTTACGTTTTCTTTTCTTTGGCACAATAGATTACAAGAAATCAGAAATCATTATAATTCTTGAAGTGGAATTTCCTCCTCAGCCCCGTTTGAAGGTGAAGATGCGGACAATCTCGCTCGACTGTTTCTTTTTTTGAGACGGTACACCTCGTCGGTATCTGTTGCTGAGTTGCTAAAACCGCTTCGATTTTGTCGGGGGGTTCCTTCCTACATGCAGTTTTTTTTCTTCTAATCAGCTTTGTGACGAAAACTTCTACTAAACTTGGACTGAAAGCAAAGCTATTTCTACAAGACAAGGAGAGAGCCACAGACCGAAAGGTATTCTTTAAGTTTTTCCTGGGCTACTTTCGATGTTTCGTGATACAGCCCAGTGCCGATCGCAACGATTGGCCCTTGCTGTTTGAGGTGAGCGTTGGATCAATCGATTGTTAACATTCAATATCGAGAAATCTACCCCCTTGAATAAGGAAATGGGAGCTATCAAATTTGCTGACCATATTCAATTTGAACGTCACCCAGACGCCAAATGCCAAAATAAGAATGGTCGCAAAATAAACTGGACTTTTCAAGACCGCTAGAAACTCATTCCAACCCAAGATTGCGATCACGGCATACATCCAATATGGTATTTGGCTGATGCTGCTGACAAGACTTCGTTTTGCTTCGAGATAGTATGCGTCCGATTCTTTCTTCAATCTGTTCGACAGTTCTGCTTGTTTGATTCCTGACAGTATCAGCCGTGAACCGTCAAAGTCATATTCAGCCAGGTCGGGATCTTCGAATTCCAGGGAAGAGTTGGTCGGAATGCATGATTCAAGTGATTTCTCAGTGGGTTGGATGGCGGCATAGATAGGAATCAGAGCGAGCGTCTAAAGGAAGTTGACAATTCATCACGGCCAACTCATTATGGACTCGAAGAGTGAAGATGAGCATAGGAGTACTAACGGCCTCTCGAGCAGTCCGGAACGCTCCATCGATGTCATCCTCCGGCTTCCAAACTCGGGGTACCCCCGCAGAGTCATATCTGAATTTTTCTTCAAACGCCAATTTCAACTTGACCAATAGAGTGGAATCCACCGTTTGTTCATCAATTTTATTGCGCAGCGAAATCCATCCTTTCCTGGAAATAATTTCCTTGGTCTTCTGATCATCTTCCTCGGTGCAACTGAAACCTACATTGCAGAAGCAGATTAGCATTACAGATTTAAAGCTCGAAAAACATCCAGAGATTCCTGAAAGAAACATGGGGAGCGTAATTAAACTTACTAGCCGATTTGTCATGATACTTCGTTTTCGCCCTCTCCAACGCTTCTTGAAATCCACTGAGCACGGCATCCCACATTTCAATCTTTTGTTGAGTCATTGCTAGCTCAACCACTTCGTTAGTTTCACGCTTCATCTCTTTCTCGATTGACGCTAGCAACTTCTTCATCTCGTCGACTTTACACTGATTGGAGATGTTCGTCAAGTCTTCTATAAGTTGAGTGAGCTCTTCTGTATACGTCCAGTCAGTTTCATCAAGTAACACCACTGATCAAAGCAACCGTAGTGATGAAGGTCAATTTTGTGGAATGTTCTTGTTTTGTCTCTAAAAACATATTGTAAAATCACAAACATTTCACGCCATCCTCGAACTCCTTTTGGGCAGCTTCCATTTGGCTACTAACCACTTCCTTAAAGTCTCTTAATCCCGATCCCGTTTTCAATTCATGTATTAACTCAGCTTGAAACTTTTTGATGATCGATTTCGACAAAATCTTCAACTGGGCCAAGAACAATGGCGATAAGTTGGAATTCATTTTGGTCATAAATTCTGTCCGTTTGCGTTGATATACTCCGGTGTGGTACCTAGAAGCAGCCAAGTCAAATGAAGCTGGAGTGTCATGCATCAAACGGTGCGTCATTAGCAAGCTGTCATTTTCAAGTATCATATGGATATTGTAAATTTGTGAGGATCCAAAGAAAACCAACCCAAGCAAGTCCTTCGTGCCTCCAGCATTTTTGCTCCCAGCTCGTCTACTAGTTTACCAGACTCCATTTTGGTCTTTAAAGGCTGTATTAGAGTTGTGAATTGTTCAAACGAAGTAGCTGCAATCTCATCACATCTGAATTGGGCCAAAAGTTCTTGCTGAGTGGGCAAGTCTAAATCCTTATTCGAAACTACTGCATCCTAGACAAGAGAAAATAGAAAGAGGGAAGATTGCCCCTTATTAAAACCGAATCCACCGGAGAACGAATGAGCAGAATAATAGAAGACTCGCCCAAATGCCACTCATGTACTGAGCTAGTCCATCGGCTGGGATTCGTTTGTGATAAATCGGTTTGAAAACATAATCTGGATGAGTCTTATCCATAAACCTCCTCCTAAAACTCTCAACTTCGCGATCGAAATTTTCTGGCTGGAGAACTTTGTGCGATAGGGCTGTGAAGGTCAAATCGAAATAATCGGTGATCTTTGATGATTCTGTGCCTTCAGGCTTGAGGCATGGTAAATAACCGAGGGAGATGATGGGTAGCAATAAGGTCAGAAAAATGAATCAGCTTTGGATTTGGGATCGAGCATGGGACATCGGCTAGCGATGATGTTTTAATGAAACATTTACCTTTACCAAGGTTTCCCAAATCCGGTTCAAATCGGTGGTGATTGTATTCTCAAGATTTGAAAGCGGAGTTGATCCAACGTGGTCTCTGATGACAAAAAGCAAATGTGTTTTATCATATCCAGCCCTATCTCAAACAATCAGACAATTCACTTGATGGTCAGAAAACGTCCCGTACATTCGATTTCAACTTCATCGTGTCATTTCACTTACGTCGAGGTCTTTTGCTTGGCTTTGTTTGCTTGAAAAAGAGCTAAATCGACTTCAAATACAGTTCTCAATAGTCCCATATTTGCCCCTTGGTAAAGGCCAACTTGATGCTCCCACATGTTGACAATAATTACTTCTGATGAAGCCATCGAGAAGAGTGCGGCCTTGCGTTCAAAATCCTAGTTGGTCATAGTGGCGTAGATCCATGTATTATTAACCGACCCGTGCAAATAACATACCGTAGGATACCTCAGGTGAGCAACTACTGACTTGATCTTCTCCTCGTTCACGGCCGTCAGCACCTTCAACATCCATGACCAATACATCCATATCTTTCCCTTTACACATCCAAATCCCTTCAAGTGAATGCAAACGTGAAATATAAGTGTTTGGGATTCTCGATGTATTGACTATAACGATAAATAGAAAGGGTTCGAAATACCTTTGGTTGTTTGACGTCGTTCGGCCTCATTCATAACATCGAACGTAGTACCAAAAACTCTGTTCAATAGTGTACCTGAAAAATCATGTCCCAAAAAACATTAGTCCACAATCTTTTCTGACTCTTAGTGCCGAATAGTTAGTTGTTGGTCCAGTTAATCCTTCCAAAGCCTAGGGGGTCCGCATAAAAAGAGAGACAAGAAATGGATAGTTTTGAATAGTCTGTTTTGAGCTGATCCGCCCCAACAATTCAATTCGATTGATACGGGGCCAAATAGCATGGAAAATGAAGGAATTTGGTACTTTGAACTTGCTCTTTCCAGTAGATTGCGAGCCAAATACGGCAACGACGTCATAATTGAAACCTTTTTCTAATAACCCCCAACTTTCAATCGATTTCGGCAGGACATCCCTATCGAAAAACGTATATCAAAGAGCAAGGGTTTTGAGGAAAGGAAGGATCGCAGGTTAGCTATGTGAGAGCTAATGAGCATGGGAGATCGACTCACGTGAACCGCTGTTCTTCTCCGATTACTTGTACCTGTTCAGTATGATGACTGTGCCCGTTGGTGGTTTGAACTGGTTCAGCCATGTCGCTAGGAAAAAGTCAAACAAGATGCGAGCCGACGCGATTTGATCAGGGAATTTGGAGAGCAGGAAATACGTAGGACAACTCGGATTCTGCAAACGAAAATATGGTTCAATGTAGGTTGGAAGGTGAGTCAATCAATCGGGCTGAAGCCGGGCTGAGGTCTCGTCCTTGAGCAGGCAGAGTTGTTGGTTGCTGAGGTGGTAGTGATTGATTATGTCATCAATTGCCTGACTCCAGGAGTACATGTCTTGACATAAATACGTACGTAGATTACAGCGGAAACCATCTGACCACAACCCTGTTTTGTTTTGATGCATAGCAACTGTGGTGTCCGATATGCCCTTGGAGAAATTGCCCTGGAAGAGCAACTGAAAAAAAGCTGCCAAACCAGTTTGACATTTTTTTGGTGTAATGCATGTTTGTTGCCACTATACCTAATAAAAACAACGAAGAATGACAGTAGTGGCCTTTTAATTGCTTTTGAAGTGGGTTTTCAACAAGAAATCAAGAAGGAAATGAGAGATCAGGTACAATATGTGATTATGAGAGAAACATTAGATTAAGAGGCATGCATGAATCTTATCAGATGAATAACAAAACATGAGATTGAGACAGAACATGCAGAGATCCAAGATGAAAACATGACATGGCAAAATGAGCCCATTTTCCCATTATGTTGGTGTGCGGCCCAAAAATGCCAGTGTATGCATATTGGCTTGTGGCCACCAGTGTATTGGTGTGTGGCCCAAACATAGCAAGGTGTATTGGCGTTTTGGGAGAGTTGTAGAGGGGCTTGGAGCCACACAGGCTCTCCATTACACATAGGGCTGAAATGTCAACATTATCCTTGGCCTTGATATATTCCTTAAAAGCAGTTGCCACCTCTGATAGTACCCAATCAGCTTAAGTGCTTGCCTGCTGCTTGATAGAAATTTATATTGCTATTGCACACCCAAAAAGGCAAAAAGACAGCCCAACCTATACAGTTAGCTGTTAGTCTTCTCCAATTGAGTTAGTTGTGTATCAAATAGCTATTATAAGAAGTGTAGGTTATCCTCTGTGCATAGTTTGGACACTATAGAGAGAATAATATACATAAACATTCAGATAACCTGTTCAGCGCAGTGATAGTACCTGGATTTTTAAAGAAATTGTTGGAATATGCTTATAGTGCATTTATTCTTCTACCAAACTAGCATGTATTTAGTCCCACATTCTTAGTGATCCAGCTCTCCCTACTTCACTGAATCTAAACTATCTTTATCTTTGTGATCAGTTACTGTCACAAGACTAGTGTCTGTGACTGTCAGTTCCTCAGCCTGGTCCACATCAACAGAAAATAAGCCAGAGATTCACATGGTGCCAAGTTTGGTGTTGCATTTTTCTGTGTGACACCTGGGTATTACATATTCCAGTGAAATGTAACACACACAAAATCACAGAAGTCTGATGCAACAGGTGAGCTGTTGTTTCAACTGTTGCAGAAATTCTTTTCAGAAGTTGCAGCGTGTAGATCATCCTTCACCGCAAGTTCATGACCTCACCTCACCTTGCCGCAGGTTCACCCCATTGTAAGTCCATCTCACTGCAAGTTCACCTCTGATTAGATTGGACCCACATAGGATCAAGGTTGCCACCATGGATATTTGCATGTGTCCAAGATGTTCCTTGCTCAATTTTATGGATACCAACAGAAAAAAAGTGCAAGGCCAAATAATATCAAAATGGAACATAATATTAAAGCATTTGTGCTCTGATCAAGCAAACCATCTTCTTCCAGACTTTGAACTGGGCACTGAAAATATTTTCCCTGGTTCATACTTTTCTTCTACTTCCTCTGTTGAATATTTTCTCTTTGAGAACACTTCTCCTGGTAAGCTCTTACAAATACCAATTTTTCATTGCTTTTTGCATTTCGCTGACTTTTTAACTTTCCAGTGGTATTACTTCTATCAATTTTGATTTCATGGCTTCACTTGTTCTGTGGTCTCAGCATCAATAAATGTTGTTTGGCCCAATTATAAATCATCCAAATAGTCAAACAATTCAAGTTCCAATCCCTCAAATGTGTTCCAAATAATATCTTCCAAGAGATATTGAGACTATCATGAAACAACTGAACATCACCACAACTCTAAACTTGCGTGTCTACTGCCCAACCTGTTTTTCACTCTACTATCATCCCAACATTCCCATGACATGTGTATACAAATAAACTCTGCAATCTTGAGAATGTGGGGATATTTTACTTGAAAAACCCTCAACATGTTGGACAGAAAGCAGAATTGTTCTGACTCAATGGGTCCCAAGTTTTTACAGACAGATGGTCAACTGGCTTCAAGCACGCGGTTGGACACCTTCATCCCTAAATGTGAACCACCCATCCCTAAATGTGAACCAACCAATGGTCAACTGGCTGTGCTGGTTCCTCAATTGTGCAGAAGTTTAAAGTGATATTTCTGATTGGAAAAATGAACTAAACTTTGGGGACAATTATGTAATGCATGACATTAAACAAAGGTCAGCTTGGAAGGAGATGAGATGGCTGCACAATCCAATTGAAGTTTATGCCTTGCATCTCAATTTTTCAATTTTTATCAATTGGTTCAATCCCTGCGGAAATGAGGTGGCAGGAAAAAAGCAATCTCTTGGATTAATATTGATGAATTATCTCAACTTACTTCCATCAAAGAAATATTTATCTTCCTACACATATCTTGCTGGTATCACTCCCGGTCCAAACACTTCAACAGTATCAACCATCAATCACTGCCTCCAAAATCTTGTTCAAGATCTTCCCTGTCTTGATCAAGGTGTCACATTGAAGACCAGCATTTTTCCTGAAGGTTGAATGGTACGAGTCCAATGAATCCCACTACTAGGAGATATGGTGGGTGTTCACAAAGTGGCTGGATATGTGTCTCATAGTGCCACTATTTTTTTTGCTCTTGGTTCAAATCAGTTGAATCCAATCTTGGTCACCTCCAGCTTGGGGATGGACAGGGGAATAAACTACTAGGAATGCACTTTGGTCAAAGACTTTGAAAACCATCAGTGGTTGTGAAAAGAATCTGAAAGAGACTGGGGTTATATGGTCTGAGCTCAACCAACTTCCTTATTGCAATCCATTTCAACATGTTCTGCTTGGTTATATGCACAACTGGTTAGAAGTTATAACCCAGAATCACTTTAGGACTTGATGGGGCTTTGATACTTTTCTTGTTGAGACACAAAAAAGGAAAAGGGAAGAACAAGATGAAAAATTACCACACAAATTTGTCAAGATTGGCAAGATTTCAACCGCTGGCAACAATGAAAATACTGATGATGACTGGTCATCCAATTCAACCATTGAAAGTGAGAATTTTAATATGGATTCTGGTTTCCTATCCAATAAGCAAATACAGCAGTTCAAAGACCTCATACAAGAAATGATCCTGCCATCTAGTTTGGAGTGACCTACTCAGCCCTTTGGTGAGAGGAAAGCCAATAAATGGACAGCAAACCGTTAGTACTTTCTCTTTCAATATATCATACCATTAGTTCTCATAGAGATGTTTGTAAACCATGCGGCCAAATTTATATTCAACTCAAAACAAACCTTTGTTCTCACTAATGTAGGTGCACTCTGCCGTTTCACAATTGTTGGTACCTCCAAAACTATCACCTCAAGGGACCCAGAAATCATCTGAACTTACTACAATTGCTACAAAGTCACATCTAGAAAGATTTTTCAAAATTTGACTGTTGTGCCCAATAACCATTACACACTCCATATCAAACAACTATTTCAATGGGGGCCCCCAAAACAAGTAGCTGCATTAACTGGTGAACAAATGATAGGCTTCTTGCAGAAGATAACAAACTCTCACATAAGTAAACTTACAAAAAAGTGGTTTTGAAAAGAAGAAACACTAACAACCTCATGAATATGTCTTACAGAAAGATTCCATAGAACTATGTTACACAAGGAATGTGCCCTTCAAAAATTGAATCAACAGAACAGAAAGACAGCTGGCAATCCCGAGTCTCACAAAATTCATCAAACAGTTGACAGCAATATTTCTACAAATTTCAATCAAACTAACATGATGACACTGGACAAATACAAATAAAACTTGATCCTGTTGCGGCTTCAGATTCACAATTTTTTGATTTGCCACTTTGCTGGGCAGTTTCTACTAGATTTGTATTAGTGGGTTTTACTGACTGTGCAATGAAAGAATTATGTATGATTCATTTCATTTTGTGATTGGAAACTATAATCAGTTGGCAAAGCATGTGTAGGTAGGTTGTAAACATTAATCCTACTAGAGAAATTATGAAAGTCAGTCTGGATTGATTTGAAATCATAATCTGCTTGTAAGTGTGATCATTGTGTGAATATCACCAGTGAGAGACACAAAGACCATCAATGATTTATATAAAAATATCATTATCACCAACTCAGAGTCAAGGTTTCAAAGTAGACCACCAGGATCCACTGCCAGCATATTGTCCTAGGTTGAGCTCATCTTAGTTGAACTAGGATGCAAACAACCAATTTAAACTAGTTTAACCTCAACCAATTAAATATCAAACCAAGGGGGGTCCCTTGGGTTTGTATTTCATCAGTTTATATCAACCAAGTTTAAATTGGTTGAGTGCATCCCAGTTTAACTGGGATGACTTCATCCTAGGCAATTATGCTGGCAGTGATGGTATAAGAATTGTTTGAATTCTCAACAGTGTAAGGTGGGTCTCTCTATTTATACGTTGTGGAAATAAAGGCAACCTTGGTAACAGAAACGGTACGTTGCCCTTTTTCCTGGTTGGTTCCGGTGATTCTTTGGTTTCTTCTGCGGAATAAACAGCTGTTAGCGGATAGGTAACTGGATTCCCTGAAACACCTTTACTCAGCAAGGGGACCGTTCCTCTTGCGTTTGTCTTCCTGATGTTGCCCTTTGCAGTTCCGCTTGTCTGCACACGCTGAAATTCGCTGAGAGAGTTCTAAAGTAAAATGCTTTCTTATATGCGCTGTAGTTGATAGATATCTACTTCCATGATAAGATAAGATAAGATCCCGCAAACCTTGTAAAACACTCCCCCGGTCCTGACCCGCAATCCCCCTACTTGCTCGTCTCCTCAATCCCGCATTGCACCGCAGCCTGTCCCCGACTACTATACCCCGTTGACCCCTGCAGCCGTCTGTCGCTCCCCTGCGCGCGAATTCAGCTCCGCCTGCCCCCGCTCTGCTTGAGGGCCTGGTGCCCCAAACCCTGTGGTTCCACCCGGTCCCCTACGTTGCGCATACTGAAGCGGACTTCGCCCGCCCGACCAATTGACTGCGCCAACATAGAATGTCACATGCTTCACCCTCGTGCTTTTCCCCGCGGAATGTCCGATGACATTCGGTAAGTACCCCCTCTTACCTCAGCCTCAGTCTTCCGCTGAGCCCGCGCTGCGGGCTCAGCTTCAGTGCTGCACCTCCTGTATATAAGTTCTCCCACAATGTTGTAATAACATCCCTCTAAATCATGTTTTTGACTTGAATTTTATTATCAAGACTCATTTAAATTCCAGGGGTAATCACATGTTAAATATATACCACATAGAAGATAACTTATAGGTACATAACTTTGCAACAGAAATACCTTAGTTAAAGATTCTAAGGAGGTCATGTTAGCCATGTTGTAAATGATATTTTTTAAACTTTGAGTTTCACTTGATCAAGCTAGTGGCTATTTTTTTTGGATTGTGACGCTTGTGCATATTAGAAATTCAGCTTCCAAGTTGTTGGAAGTGGTGGTGGTCAATATCCTTGGGTGATGTATACACTTGTTAAAATATTACTGGCTTATTTCAGAGTTCTATGGTCAAGTTTTCAAAGAAATGGGGTAATTGATCAACCATGGCCAGATATATATTTCATCAAAGCTCAAACTATATTTCCTATTCAAAAAATTACAATCTGTTTAATTTTGATATGACCTATCATTGATCAAAAATTGGTTGCAATACAAAATTTTCTTGCCTCAGAAATTTCTATCAACCCAATTGGATCTTTTGAAATGTTTTTTGAAAACTCCTCTAAAACACAAATTATACATTGGTGATACATAATGTTGGATATAGAGCATCTGGGGTGATAAAAGATACTTTGATTTTTGAGGAGAACTGATGATGTTATTTCTTGGACAGGCATGTTTTTATAGACTAGTTACAAGTGACAAATTGTGGTTGTGACATATTAGATAGAGTCAGGCCTTCTCAGTGTCAAGCTAGGAAAAGAGGCGTCTGGGATATAAAATGAGTTCAGGGGATTGTAAGGATGTATTCTAGTCAAGTTGTTCTCTGAAAATTAAATGGAGGGAAGATACTTTTGAGGAGGAACAGAAAAACTCTACCACATGAAGGAGTTTTTTTTCCTTGTTGAATATTGATGCATGAGAAGTTTATCGAGTAGGTTGTATGATCATGTTGAATGTAATTGTTCTTGGTGAATGCAAGTGATCGGGTTTTGGAGTGAATGAAAATAAGGTAAGGAACGATCGATTCGGAGAGAGTTGGTTGAGGAGGATAGTGCGATGAAGAGACCGAGGAGAGTAGAACTAGTGAATATGATGGTCTTGTGGCAGTACGAAGGTGTTAGGACTGAGGCATTTTGATGGCTGAGGAAGATTGACTGAGCTGGTGATAACGAAGGACAGAGTAATTTGCTGAGTGGGAACTTGAAGGCAGCGATTGGAGATGAGAGCAAGCTAATTGGAGTCTGGATAAGCTGGGGTGAAAATGAGCTGGAGGCAACGACTGAGCTGAAGCTGAGCTGTAGGCGACGATGACAATGAGCTGGAGGCGACAGCAATGAGCTGGAGGCAAAATGAGCTGGAGGCAACAGCAATGAATGAGAGGCGACAGCAATGAGCTTGAGCTAGGCTACAGCAATGAGCTGAGAGGAGAAGTGAGACTAAGAAACAAGGGATAACGTCTTTCGACTGTTAATCGTGTTGGAAACAGACTTGGCAACTTTGATTGTGATGATGTTATTTCTTGGACTAGGCTATGTTTTTATAGACTAATTTGGTTGTGAAGTGAAAATGAATAAAGAGTGATTTGAATAAAAACTGTCACTAGTCAGGCCTTCTCAGTCATCAAGCTTAACAGCATATTACAAAAACCACAAATACTAAGAGGCGTTAATTCTAGACAGCTTTTAGTAATCATTGAGTTCAGAAAAAAGAAATAACAATCAATTAAATTCTTAATATTTATGATGTATTCTAGGGTTGATTCTCTGAAAATTAAATGGAGGGAAGATACTCTTTGATCTACATAGTAGATAGAGGTGGGAAAAGTCTGGGATACATTCTAGATAATGAAAATAAGGTAAGGAATGAGTATAGGATATGAATATGTTTTAATTCAAATAGTCTGATCAGATTGAAGCTAGATGTATAGGAAATGTGAAAAATGAAGAATGAGAGGCTTTAGATTGAGAGGCTAAGAAACGGTCAAACTTGGCAACATTGTCACCTCACCATCACTTAGCTGCTTTCCACTTTGAACATATTTTCACCTCCAGCTGCTTTCCAATTTTCATTTGATGTATTTGCGGATTAAGTTGGTATTGGATCCAGAAACTGAGCTCCCATCAGATTCAGCAAGAGGGGCTGTGACAAAACCACTGAGATTGTGAACCATTAGATTTATGTTTTTTACCCTTGGAAATTTTTTTGAAATGGAGGTCCAAAGGGGGTGAGTGGAGTGAGACCCCCTCCTCTTTCTTCATCTATGATTCAGACAGAGGTGGTTAATAATGGAGATTAAATTATTCAAGTGAAATATTTGACTTACAAGAGAACGGGCCCATCTTTGGGCAACACCTGCAGTCAATGGAATATAAGGGGCTGAGCCGGCTGGATCAACAAATACAGGTAACTTTGTGTCATATCTTGGGTTAGTACAATGGTGTGACCAGAAAATTTAGAGAATCAAAATCCCCTGTAAAAGTACTTTGAGCCCAATGGGGAGTGATCATCAAGGGGTTTTTGGTTGCAGTATTTTTCAGAGCAGCCTGTTGAGTCAAAACATGAGTTTTGACTTGTACAGATGCCTTGGAATGTTCTTTGATTGTGGATGGGTTTTCTATTGACACATGTAACAATAAAATCATGCAGTCTTTTCCAAGATCAACTATGTATTTGATCCACTTGTTAAAATTGTTGTCATTTTTGATATTGTGATTTGATTTCTTTGAGTATTCCGCTGTAATATTCAGGCCAATACTTACAGTACAGTCAATGGATGGCCAGCCTGAAGTGATGGCTTGTTGAATCAGCTCTCCAGCTCCATCAAAGTGCTTGTTACACTCAACTGCAACAATATTTTGAAAATCCTCAAATCTGATTTGTTCCATGTTGATCAGCACCTCAAATGTTTTGCGGGATTTTATTGTATTCCACAAAGGCTTGGCCTTCCCTGGCTTTGGATGATACAGTCTGATTTTTGTTTACAGCAAATCATCTGTGGCTGCACACATGAACATACAACCATTCAATTTTTGACTTTAAAATGAATAGAAATATGATGACCTACTGGAATTTCAGCCAGCCAAGGTCCAATCCCATGAATACAGTGACTTTTCCTCATAGTATGATAGCCAGGAGGAGGCTCCAACCTGAAAAATTTTTTTTACCCAAAACACAACATCAAACTGGTTACTGGCCTATCAACCTATTGGGCAGTAGCCTTTGGCGTGGTTGGCGTTGTAGGACTCTTGTGGGACACTAAAATATATTTGGTGAAATATCCGCTGAGGGGGAAATAAATTGCAAATAGGTTGAAAGGCTATTACAACTTACGGGTGGTTTGAAAGACCTGCCCCTCTAAATGGTACTATGCAAATAACTAAGAGTCTTGTAATCAATATTTATAAAGATATGGCTGATTCCAAGATAGATCTTACTTTTATATAGTAATCTCTATCAGACCTAGATACCTCAAATCACTATTCACGTAGATCTGTTACAACTTCTAACAATGATGGATAAAGATAATCCAGTGGGATTAATTATGTAAGATATAAATTGTTACTAATAAATGGGTTGTTAATTGAAGGTTGGTAATGATCTCTTCCTTAAGCAATCTCTTGATAAGGCACTTTAATCAATACTAGAGCTTCTGCTACTACTACTACTTGTTACTGTTAATAAAACTATTTGTTACTGTTACTACTACTACCACTACTATCACGACCACTACCACTACCACTACCACTACCACTAACTAAACTACCACTAAATAAATAACCACTGTGACCAAACCTCTGTAGGCTGATGATTCAAAAGGGAAATGAAAAGGGGGAAAGAGGCCTCCTTATATATTGAAGAGTGAGGGATTTTTGTGCTATGCTGCAGGATTTCGCCCTGGGAGGGAATTAAGCTGCAGGAAACCACCTATACACCTTATCTGCCTGCATATGCTGCACCAAATGATATCCTTTGTTGCTAAGGGATATAATCTGTTGCACAGCCCCTGGATATCTGTACTGCACTGCCTGCCAAACAATGAGGGAATAATGCTGCAGGGACATATCTATACACCTTATCTGCCTGCATATATTGCACAGCATGATATCATGTGTTGATATGAGAACCAAACAACATGACACATCATCCACACGCCTGCATGACCAGCTGTTAACTCCTTCCACCCAGGATATTGGGGGTCAAAGCCTCTCCTCCCACATTGCTCCTTCCTCCCTTCTTCCTCCTCACCTAATTAATTCCTCCCTCCAAATCACGAAATACTGATTCCTCCACCCTTATAATGCCATATACCACCCTTATAAAGGTGGTATACCCTTATAACTAACTGTACCAATACATCCTTCCATCCTTCCTTCCATACCTGGTTGAGACATAATCTCCCACTACTTACCACCTTACCTTCTACCTTCCTGGTTGAGACATGTTCTCCCAATCCCTTCCACCTCTTCATTTCCCTTCCTTTATACCCCATTCCATCCTATGTACCCCTTGTCCTCCATTCCATTCCCCATAACGCCGTGCTGTCTGTAATCTTATTGTCCTACGTAAAAGTGTATCTTACATTTATTATACTATTCCTCCTCTTGTAATGAATGTTGCTTGTGTATATGCTATCCCAATGCTTCCACCATGCGCTTTTGGCATTGTCTCGCAAATGGAGCACCACAGCGTGAGTGGGTGGGAGGAAGGCTCTGGCCAGCATGTGCTTCAGATGATCAAGGTACCAAAATTCCAGGTGCTGTGGCTAGATGAACATCAATGAAATTATTGATGTCATCATGGGTTTGCAAAATAAAAAATCATCATAAAAACTGAAACCTAACCTGGGAAAATCCTGGAAAGTCCAGCAAATCTTTTCAAGGATTATTCAAAACACAGGAACTGATTATTTAAACCTTATTTATGCATCATTCATGAACTTTATTAAAATTAATTACTAAGTCTACTAGTATACATCTAGAGGTATGTGGATTCATGTGTAAAATCTCAAAGGCTTGTGATGTGAGGGAGTCACAATTAAGGGGTACCTTTGGTGAGCTACCCTAGATTAATTCACATTTAGATACGTAATCTGAAATAAAATCTAAAGTTTTCTTTAGATTGTATAAGTTAAAAGTGGATTCTGTGTCACTGCCAGCATAATTGCCTAGGTTGAGTTCATCCCAGTTAAACTAGGATGCAAACAACCAATTTAAAGTAGGTTGACCTCAACCAATGAAATATAAAACCAAGGGGGGTCCCTTGGATTTATATTTCATCAGTTGATTTCAAACAAGTTTAAATTGGTTGAGTGCATCCCAGTTTAACTGGGATGACTTCATCCTAGGCAATTATGCTGGCAGTGTGTCATATGTTTGGTTTTTATATGTTTTAATAATTTTCTTTTGAAACAAAATCATCAGGTATGGGTTATTTTGGAACAAAGAACATAAGGTGTACTGTTCAATAATATTGATATACTTTGCTATACTCAGGATGTCTCTGAATTAGTAGAAGGTTGACACAGCACCGTTGTACAAAATTATTACCGCTGTAACACCTGCAAAGCAGTTGGATGGTCACATTACACTCGCACAGCTTAGCCTGATATTGTTCACATATTTCTACTACGCAGTCATACTTGACAGCAATGTCAACTTGAGCAGCAACGTTTGGCTGAGTAAGATAACGCTTAATAGTCCACAACTCTGCTGTCATTATTTTTTTCTTCTGCTGTGTGTTTCTGGATTTGAATTCCAGGCTTTGAAAGCGGGTAGATGGCACATAAATACATATGGGAAGAGACAGCTTTTGTCTTCATGCATAGCGTTTTTGGGGAGATAACGATTTTCATGGTGACCTACATGCCATTTTAGTATCCGTGTTGCTCGATAGCGCCCTGGGAGTCAGGTTTTCGATAGAGTCAACAATTGAGCAATCGAATAAGCTGGACGGTGCCATAACTTACCTCGACTTTCTCGCGAGCTTCTCGTTTTGCTCTTTCTCGGTCGATGTAATCCAAGCCGTGGGTTTCAACCATGCGGTCTACAAAGGCACTGGTTGACGATAACTGGGTTAGGGAGATCAGATTTTGGCAAGATGGAAGAGGTCTGAGACGTACCCAGCCATACCCGCCGCGATTTCCTTTGCCTACCGGAGATAGGGTTCGACTTGATAGAATCAGACACGGTTCTCGATTTAAATGGTATCGGAGGGAAATGACTACAGACCTTGGCGTGATTCTCCGGCTCTCCATTCGATTTTCTATGATGTGCCGTTAGTACATATGTGTTAGTCAACGAATAGATTAGGTTCACTTTAAGACTCAACTTGTGGTCCTCCCAAGCTTTTGCAGCCTCGAAGGCAGCAGCTCCGCTGATCAGCTCATGGGAGATTCTGTTTGGAAGGATTGTGGCTCATGTCAATCAAGCCGGAGAAGAGACGAATCCATCGGAAACACACACTCACTTGGACTTATGTTCGCGGATTGGGGCAAGGTCATTAAAATCGTTGTACTTGAGTCCTCAATCAATCAACAGTCAGTGTCCGATTTCCATGGGTTGAAAGATGGTCTGGAGGTGGTAGATAGAAAGAAAATGAAAATCCTAACCTGTTTTGCTTCTTCAGATTCGTGGTGGAAGAAACCTGTAAGTAGGTTAGAAATCAACAATCGTTTCACCTACATATTTACATGACTACAACATCACCACAGAATGAAGAGCATCATACGGATGGCGAGAGAATGAAAAGGGAAGGAAGTTATCAACTGACCCATTTTTAGTGTTCGAGGTTCAATGTTTTTATATTTTTATGTGTCCTTAGGCGAAGGAGGCAGTTGTTTGATAAGCGGAGAGGAATGGAAAACTGCCAACGAGTTTTATAGTAAAACATACAAAAACTCAGGTTGCAGATGAGGAGAATCAGAAGCTCTCCCCTCCAGCTGTTTCGATCGGATTTTCAGATTGGCTATACGTCATAAGTTTTGAGTCATCACACGAACAGCACCGGTTAATTAGAATTTAATTGAGTCACATAAGCCAGTACTTTGACCATAAGCCAATAATAAGCCACCCTGGGCCGGGATAAGAGTAGTCTGATCTGAAGAAAATGTTTGGTTCCAAGAAGGCACAGCAACACTTGACTCATAGCTCATGACTAAATCTAATTAATGAAATCCGGAAGTCCTAGGAGCTATGTAATAACCAAAGGCTTCTAGATCTGGTGCGTTGATTTCTGAGTAATGTCGGGGTTACTGATGAGCTAATGTCTTTTTTGGTTTTGGACAGTTAAACTCATCGAGACAACTAACATGAATTTTTTTTGATTGAGGTCTTTGCCCTTTCTAAGGTTTCCAAGACTTATGTGATGCCTTGGTGGCTAACAGCTTATATGTTTCATGGCCGTTACGCCTAGAATGACTGGATGATTTTCTCAAACTACTAATTAGATGTACCAAAAAGATGTTTCATGTCCAGGATTTCTTTGAATGTATAAGCTTAAGAAAAAAAAAGTTGTGCTTGTTGAGGCATATGTTCTGAATAAACTCGATAGCAATCACAAACAGGTTGAGTGCATCTATAGGGTAACATTTAATTCAAGAGAAGAAGAAAAAAAAATATGTATGAGCAGTAATCAATTCGTCAATGTGTTTGAAGAAAGCAAGCATATCTTAGCGCCTTTAATGATGATAAGAATCTTGGGGGAAATATTGACAAGGGTCGTAACGAGCGAGTTTAATTGAATGGCTATGCCGCTATGGGCTCTTCGGGTATTTAATTCAAGGGGGGATTGAGATTCGTCTCGTTCTTTGACTTAATGAGGCACGATCGAAAGTGCCTTTTCTCTGAAAGAGTTGATCGTGGCCTTGGCCTTTCCGGACACCAGACTGTCTCTTGCTAATCTAACACCTTCCTTAAAATCGTTGGTCTTACCGGACAAGACGATGAGAGCCGCGGCGTTCATGAGCACAAAATCCAATATGGCCTTGTGCTTCTCGGTTTTGAAGTTACCGTCAAGAAGGTCATGAAGCATCTCAAGGTTTTCTTGAGCCGACTCGCCCGTTAAGAGATCGAGAGAGTGGCAAGAGAGACCAAAAGTTTGGGTGGGTGAGATTCGTTCGTAGATGATTGATCCGTCGGACTCGAGTCGCCAGAGGGAAGTCTCTCCTGCAGTGCTAATCTCGTCGAGGCCTTCTTCACTACATACCACCCAAGATTTAGAGCTTCCGCAAAGGTGGAGAGCCCTGCAAAAGATCGGACCGAGTTCAGGTTTGGTGACTCCAATGATCAGCCTATCCGGACGAGCTGGATTAAGGAGAGGCCCAAGAAGGTTGAAGATGGTCGGGAAGCCAAGCGATTTGCGGACCGTAGACAGACGTGCAAAGATCGGATAGAATTTGGCTGAAAACAAGAAGGCGAAGTCTAACTCCGGGTCTTGGATCAACTCGGCCACTTGAGAGGCTTCGAGACGATCGAGGGGTATTCCGAGAGCCATCAGCAAGTCGGCCGAACCCGAGGCCGATGAAGAGGCCCTATTGCCGTGCTAAAACAAGTTAGTGATCGCAAATAGATTAAAATTCGTTGATACTCGTCAGTCCCTCCGACCAGCTCCGACCAGATCTAGGCGCTCTAGATTAAGACAAGGGGGACCTACTTTGCAAACTTTGACACCAGCACCGGCGGCCACGATGGCAGCGGTTGTGCTGACGTTGAACGTATTGAAGCCGTCGCCACCGGTACCAACGATATCACAGATTGGGCTCGCGGCAGGATCGTGCTCCGCTGGTCGTCGATCAACCAACCCTTTGCCGAGGTTCCATTGAGAGAGAATCTCTTGTACGAACGTCTTGATCACTCGTTCGTTCCTATCGAGACCAGCAACGCTGAGTGCGGTGAGTAGAGCGGCGAACTGAATCGGTACGTTGTCATTCTCTTCACCAATGATTCGGATGGTAGTCTGTAAGTCGGCCAAGATCGGCAAGTCATCATGCTTCAAGTTGGTCGGAACGGCATCTCCGTTGACCGGCGGGTTATGATCACCCTGAGGCTGATGGTACTGCTGACAAAACTCGACGATCTTCCGAAGAACAGGTTGGAAACCTGATGATGACATAGTGAGGGCTAATGAACGATGGATACGACTGAGATGGAGTAGACCAATTAGACCAATAGGTTCAGTATATCTGTGGTATACAGTCAAGACCAGGCGTTCGACTCAACTGATATACAAAATCGATCACCCGTGGCAATCCTACAACGTTTTACTCGGAACAGCTGACCTTCGATTCGAAGGGCTGATTCAAGTGTCGATCGACAAGCAGGTCAATCTAAGATGGAAAAACAAAAAACAAAAAAACCACTCGGATAGGTAAGCGACAGCTTCTTGACTTGGCTCTGGGGAGTGAAAAGGAAAAGGTGAGGCTGTTTATACTGACCAAAGACAGACAAGAACATATCTACATACGGGACTTCCGGCTGAATGAGGCTATGCAGCTGAGACCTCTGAGACTTGAACTCACTTTGCGACCCACTCGAGCACTCGAAGGCTTGTCTCAGATCGCATGCCGCTGCTGTGGCTGGAGCCTGGAGGCCTGCTCTGTTGTGCACCCTTGTGTTCCAAGTCTGCTCAAGTCTGCAGCCCCATGGCCGGCATCCGACTCATTCCAATTTTGTTACATATTAGTATGCCGCAGGCTCGCAGCTATATATAGAGCCCTTGAAAACCAGCTGCTGCAGAGCCATTTTAAAAACAACTCTCAGAACAGCATCATTGAAATCACACTCAACACTGCCGGGGGGTTCGAACCAACTTGGGCAAGTCACCTCCCTCTCCGAAGGGCTACCTCTAGGCCAACGAGGTTTTTTGGCGTGTGAGGTGTGCAAAAACACCGCCCCTTGTTTGGCAATATCTTCTTTCCGAAAACTATTTATGTACTATCCAAACTTCTTTATGGACAGCCAAGAAGGCCAGCTGCAATCAAAAGTTTTCCGCCTATTTTTGGCAATATCACTTGTTTCTGGCTAAGAACAAAACAAATGGCAGTGCCAGTCTGTTCCCACACAGAGGCATCCATTTGGTTGCCAGGCAAAATCCAAAGACAAAGCTATGGATGTCCAATTATGAAAGAAAAGAGGGGAAGGAGGATCTCAAAAACTGATGGGGAAGGCCTTTGTTATTGCGTTTTCTGCTCCGCTGACCTTTACTCAGCTTGCATCTGTGGCACTGTATAAAACAACCACAGCGGCTGGCAATGAGGTGGTTACGTTTTGTATCCAAAGGGGTCTTGAAGGTTCAAGGATTCACTCGCAAGCTGAATGACTACGGAGCTTAATTTGGCGCGCAAAAACAATAGGGATTGTTTAGACCAAATGTAGAATATAATTACTTTCCAGTTTTATCAACTGGCTGTGTCTCTTTCTTTCTTCATTCAAGTTCTCAACATTTGCCAAACTCATATCTTGCCTTGAATTTACAGGTATGACCTTTTCATCCATTCTTATCTTCTTGTCTCAGTTCCAATTGACGTCTCGTGTCTCTCCGTTTGTATATCATAGGTGTGCTTCATTCTGTTGAAACTCGTGACATGCCTTCTTCCTCTAGTTGCGGCCATGCGCACCATGTCAAAGCTCTACGATAAAGTTCCCCTTTTTTCCCTTCTATCTTCTAAATTCATCATTAGTCTCAATCACGCTATGACAACAGTCCGCTTATCCAAAAGCCTACCTGAATCCACCAGCTTGACCAAACTCTTTTCACATAGTTATAAAAACTCCAAACATCCACCATCTTCTTTCCTCCTGACAGGGAACTTCATCGCTTCACATTAAATTCCATTCAAATTGACTCGTTCCTCCAAAACCTCCTGTCACTCGCGTCCCTATAACTCGACACCTGACATTAACTTCATCACTTCCCTTCACTTCTCTTCTAACCCATTTCCTTATCCATCTTATCACTCGAGCCGTTTTCTTCTTGCTCGACACCTGATTAACTTACTGAAAAATCAACTCATCCATACGACTCCTAACTCTCTTGCGACCGTATGTATTTGACTTATTTTCTTCTTATCCTTCACATGTGTTGATCTTATCTTTCTTTAGTTCTTCCCTCCCTTCTATTGTTATCCTACCTTTGTCTTATCTCACCCGTGAAACTTGTGATTGCCTTTAGGTACATTTCTTATCTTTTCTCTCTTGTCCTATCTTTTATCCTTTATCTGATTGAAATCAAAAACTTTAGTTTCTTTTGAAATCTTAAACATTCCTCATCACTACTGGTACTCTCAGTGATTGTGATGATCACATGTGTCATCTCGTCAAAATACCACACAAACACCTTCTCCGTCCTTTAAGAGGGAGAGGAAGCAGTGTTAAGGTTGGTCCCTCCGGATAATGTAATTGGCGTGGCAGGAGACCAATAATTAGCAGAGTAGCTGGACATGGCTTGGATGGGGGTATACCAAGGAAGGCTAGCTAATGAGTGGCAAACATAGGGGCACAAAGGGGTCATTGATGTACACCACTACCAACAGTGGTGAGAGTTTGTAGAAAGTTGGAGGTGGTGGACAGGCCATGGATATTAGACTGGAAGAGAGGTGCAGGCAGGGAAAGGAGGCTTGATAATTGCACACTCCTGGCACAGGCCAGCCCAAAAGGGTGTGCCTTTTCCTGAATAACTACCCAAAACAGCATCTTTGGGCAACACATCAAACTTTTTTTGGTGTTCTGGATGGCAGGCTGATACCCACCTTTGGATTGGTGTGTGGCATGCATGCCATATTTATGGTCTATGGGAGTTTGAACTCCCCCAGGCCATATATGACTCTACTCTATGGTCTATGGGAGTTTGGAGTCCATAGGCCATATATTTGGAGTACATGTTGCACACCAAAATTCTTCGGTGCACCTCCCAGAACACCATCCAAGCACAACAATATTGGGTGGCATGGCCCAAAAATGCCCCTTTGGACTGGTGTGCCCCTAGTGGGGGTGTGAAATCATGAACACCCCTGGGAAAGATATGCAGCAGAGAGGCAGAGATGGGTTAAAGCATTGGTTAGTGTATAATATAGAAAGCTTTAAGTCATTATAGTACAGGTCTGAGTGGGATTGTGTAGTCAAGACATGGGCACTGCCAGCATAATTGCCTAGGTTGAGTTCATCCCAGTTAAACTAGGATGCAAACAACTAATTTAAAGTCGGTTGACCTCAACCAATGAAATATAAAACCAAGGGGGGTCCCTTGGATTTATATTTCATCAGTTGATTTCAGCCAAGTTTAAATTGGTTGAGTGCATCCCAGTTTAACTGGGATGACTTCATCCTAGGCAATTATGCTGGCAGTGGGGGTATTAGAGATAGGGTTTTTTTGGAGGATGATTATCACTCAAGGGAGGTGTATTTGGTATTATTATTGTATTATCTTAAAGATCTTAAATTAATAACAAACACCCTGTTAGACTTATTATGGTTATTTTTCAGAAAGAGTAATCTGTTTCTATTTGGTTTTGTTCTGTGCTTAGAGGAGGTTCCAGTGGTCATCCTAGTGCTTAGCGAAAAAAAATTCAGTTGAGCACAACTTGTAGCAAAGGCTCAACTCAAGGTGTTGGATGTATTCTTACCTAGTTGCAGAGGCTTATTTGGGTGCATTTCTACCAATAAACTTGACATATATACTAATACAGGCTGATCAGCACAAACATGGTAAATCTTTTGTTTTACCACACTTTTCTTCAAAAGACTTTTGAGGTGAATGAGTTGATTACTAACAAGGAGATAGGAATTCAGAGTAAAAACAAGTTAGACTACAAATTATTGGAGAGATTAGAAGAGTAGAAATTGAATGAAGTAACCAACAAGTGAGCAGAAAAGAAAGTGTGAGAATAGAATCTTGGAATGAGGAAGAAGGTGAGAAATTTCAGAGAAAGAGAATAGAGGACTGAAAAAAGAGTTAGTTTTGGAATTGGCTGAGAGAAGGAAGAAGGATTGATTTAACCAGGAAGGAATCAGAGAGTAAGATATGTGAGAGAAGAATAGATTAGATAGAAGATAGAGGAGAAAAGGGAAATAATATCAAGGATTCAGGAAGTGAGGGATTAGAGGTTTGATGAGATTGTGGAGATTGACAAGTGAGTTGGGGTTGATTGTGGGAGTGAGGTTGATGGTCAGAATCAAGAAAGAAAGGAAGGGAAAGGAAATTCAAAGACAAATATATTGATGAGTAGTGCAAGTAGAGTATAGGGTAAGATTCACATGGATGTCACAAAACTTTAACATTCTTCCCACCCTGTGTTTTTCATACAACTTCTACCCTTTGTGAATTTTGATTTATACTCATTATATCACAATTTTCACCTCTTATCTGTGTCTATGCTATCCCAATGCCTCCAAAATATGCATTTGGCATTGTGACACAGATGTAACACCATATCAGATATGTAGAGAAATCCTGACACATATTGGGTAGGGATAAACCAGGGAAAGCTAGCTATACAACAGCAGACTTAAGGAAGCCAAGAGACAAGAACAGTACAGTGGGTAAAATCAAGCAAATTCAACATCAAGAGATTGGGCGTTGATAAACGCACGCCAACCCGCACGCCAATTTTTTTTTGGCGTGCGGGGCCCACACGCCATTTTTTTTTTGGCGTGTAGGGTCTACACGCCAAAAAAAAAGGGCGTCTGAGACCCACACGCCAAAAATGGCGTGTGGTTCCCACACACCATTTTTTTTTGGCGTGTGGGCCCCGCACGCTGTGGAACTACTCAATGGACAGAATAGAGCTTGGAAGGGAGATGGATGACTACACTAGTATTAATGTAAGTTATACCAAAGGTGCTGATATAAGAGCTGCCTTCCTGACTAATGCTAAGGGGATGAGTGTAACACTAAGAATAAAATAAAAGGTGTGGCTAATTTATATCTACTCTTAGAAGACTAATACTAATGTGCTTGTTTACCACACACACACCAGGTGAGAGGAATGGATGAAGGGGGGATGAGTTGTATAAAGTATATATATAAAGTATAATGTGGGGCAGGGTTGGTAGCTATGGAGTCAAAGTGGGTCAAGCAAGAGAGGGGCAGTCTTCTTATATTGAGGTTTAAGCTGGTATGTATATTTATATATCCCTAAGGGTGATGGTAACTCTACTAAGTATGTATACTAATTTATGGGATCTGTAATGTTGGTATATGTTGGGGTAATTTAGTAAGTCTGGGGGTCCATAAGGGAACAAGGGGGAGGAACAGGTGTCCTTATATATCTGAGACAAGAGAGGAGCCATCAGGCTAGAGGAAGGAAACAGCAAGGCTATGTCATGTAGCTGGTGGGAAAAGGAAGAACATGATAGATCAGTAGAAGAGAAAGTGACATATATGAAATATTCATGACAGTGACAGATGAGTAGTGGGAAGGTGGAGTTTATGTACAGTAGATATGATGTAAGATGTTACTGAATAAAGCCTAGTCATGTGCAGTGTATGTTATGTAGTGTCTATGTAGTGTCTATGTAGTTTATATAATATGTATTTATGTATAATGTTCTGAAATATATCTACTTATAATATGTACTTATTGTATTCTATAACTTGCTTAATACTGTAACTTGCTGGTTTATTCTGTGTTTGCCTGTAACTCTTGAACCATGAGGAATTTGAAGGTGGTTGTAGTGAGTGACTAGGGTTAAAATGAGGTGTAGAATCTGATTATGAAATAATAATGATGAATATGTGTAAGGTTTGGGTTTTATATGTATATATATGTAAGTATTTGAGGTTTATAAGTGATAAATAATTTATTAAAGGTATGGTAATGAAGTGGAATGGATCACCACATCCTCCCTTAACTTATTGTCTGACCCCAGACAATGCAGCCAGAGAAAAAGGCTGGAAAGAAAAAGTGATCCATGGAAGTCCAGAGTATTCCTGTCCAAGGTCCAAGTAATCCAATCCAGTATAAGTCCAATCCAGTGTCCAGTATAAGCCAATCCAGTATAATTTGATCCAAATTCCAGTGTCCATAGTATTCAGTATCCATGTATCCATTATCCTTGTATTAATCTTCATGTAAAATATATATTATAGTCTTTAAAGTGGTTGAAATTCCTACTAGTATGCCATCTTGCTGAATATGTTCTTCATGTAATAGTTTCTTTGAAATATTTTAATTTAATTATAATCTAGGTTCATTATTTATTAGACTCAAATACTAAGCCTTCATTTGACTTGTACCTCTAATAAATTTTCCCTCTAGCAATCTTACTTTTATTTATTTAATCTTGAAATCCTTGGAAAATAATAGATGCTTACTGATAATTCTTGAGATGGTGGTATAGTAGGAGCAACAATTCTTCTTAGTCTGGTTTTATATATCTTCTAATCTGAGTAATCCTTTGGCCTCTGGGTGTTGGTGCTGATTTGACTATGTCCTTTGGGGTATGGTAAAATATCTTGATGTTGGGTTTAAGTGGTCTTTGATTTGATTTGGTTGGATTGAATTTTAATTGGGTGAATGATGGAAACTGAGAGCATGCTTGATGGTTCTTGATGGGTTGAAATAAGTATATAAGATATATGTAGAATGAAAGGGAGCCTCTTTGTGATGTGATGTTGATGGGTGGAATGAGTAGAAAATATGTTGATTGTGTGATGAGATGATGATGAGTGTGACTGAGTAGAAAAAATATGTAGAATGTGCGTTTTGATGATGACTTCTTTTGATGTATGGTAGTTGAGGATCAGTGTTCTGTTCAGAGGAGGGAAGAAGAAAAATCAAAAAAAATCCAGGTCATTTTCCATTTGGCAGTGAAGTGCTCCTCCCCCAACTTATTGTCTGTCCCCAGACAATGGAGGGAAAAAGAAGAAGAAAAATGTTTTGACAGATTCTAATTTTTTTACATATATGAATTCTTGGGAGTTTTTTTTTTTTTTTTATTTTATTTATTTTCCTTTCTCTTTTTTTTATATTTTTTTTTATGTTGATATTCTATTGATTTATTTTGATATTTATATTTTTATCTATTTATTTATTTATTTTTATTTTTTATTTTATTTATCCATTTTTTTTATATTTTATTTATATGTATTGATTTTGTTTTATTTGTTATTTTATTTTACCTCATTTTTTTTATTTTATATGTATTTGGTATTTGGACAAAAAGAAAAATTTACGCTGATAGAAACGCGTTCCCGGGTCGTACACCGGCGTCGAAAGTCGTTCGGAGTTCGGAGTAAAAAAAAAGTGGCGTGTTATGTAAATCGGATCCGGGGTATGAGAACTGTCGCTGAGCCGCGGTGAATCCGGCGTCGAAGAAAAAAAATGTGAAAGAAAAAAAAAAAAAAAAAAAAAAAAAAAAACGTCGCGTTGCAAACACGTGACACCGTGTTGATACATAAATAAGACAACAAGAACGGATTTCCGGGTCGTTCACCGGTGTCGACTGTCGTTCGTTTTGAGTAAGACGGTCAGAGAAGTCGTTTGCTCGGTATGTAATCGATAATATGCTTGTTAAGGTCTTGACAGGGGAAAAAAACCTCGTCGTCCTGGTTCGTACACCAGAGTCGACGGTGATTTGTTTGTTTTTATTATTTAAGCAGCCGCATTCGGCTGCTGTTCCCCTTCTTTCACTTCATTATTCATACCTAGAGATTTGTTTTATTTATACATGTCTTCCCCTACTCGTCCAATCTCTGTAGCGTCGTCCGTTCCCTCTTCTACAAACAGCGACGAATCCCTGTTCTCCGCTAGCTCTCCTGCCCCTCGGTCCATTGCCCAGGTCGAATTGTTTGGACCATTTCTTCGTGATTCGTTTTCCCTGGAGGAACTATCCGCCCTTCGCGGCACCGTATTGGACCACCTCCTAGAGTTTGCCCGCGCCGACCACGCCAATTCCCGGAATGCTGCCGTTAGTCGCCGCCTACTTTTTAGCCGTATTTATGATTCCTTCGATTCTGTAAGTTTTTGTCCTCTCTTTTTTTTTATTGTTACAGGTAATAAAAGAGAATTTTAAAGTGATTTTTATGTGTATAATAAAATTTTTTATTTGTGTTTATTTATTTATTTATCTTTTGCTAATGGATTTTTTTTTTTTTTTTTTTTTATATTTAAATTTAGATTTTGATGCATACCATTATCCAGGAAAAAGAAGAACAGGATAGGAAAAATAGGATAATTGCTGAGGGTATGTATTGTTTTTTTTTTATTTTATTTTTTTTATTTATTTATTTAAATGGGAAATTCTCTGATAAAATAATGTTTTACTTGATTTGCAGCAAACCTTCTAGACAATTCAGTGCCATCCAATTCCTCTAGTGTGTAGGATCCTCCTGGATTCCTGGTTTTGATTTTGTAAGGCCCATTCCACTTATTTTGAAAGAGTTTCCCCCATTGGGAGTCTAAAGCTTTATTGTACACTAATACCAGTTCTCCCTTTTGTAGTGGCCCTCTGTCTTTCTTCTTTTTGTTCCAGTAGTCCACAGATTTTCCCCTGGTTTGTATAAGCTGTTGATGTGCCTGTTGAAGAATAGAATCCCTATTTTCCAGCTGATGAGTCCTTGCCAACAGAAGATCTTGAGTTGTTTTCACCTGGGCCCAATTTATTCCTAAAAAAGTTTCAAGTTCTAAATCTATAGGTAAGATGGGTGGTTGGCCAAATACTAATTCATAAGGTGAAAACCCTGTGGTCCTTTTTGTTGATATCCTGTCTGAAAACAAAACCAATGGTAAATAGTTTCTCCACTTCTTTCCTTCCTGTCCACAGAGCTTGACTAGAGTATCCTTGATTGCTTGGTGGCCTCTTTCAATCATCCCATTAGCCTCAGGATAATAGGGTGTGGTTACTTTTATTTTTACTCCAGCTTCCAGGAGAGTTTTTTTAAAGTCTTGGCCAAATTCTGATCCTCCATCCACTGTGACTGACCAAGGAGCACCATATCTGTGGATCCAATTTTCCAAGAACCATTGAGAGATTTTCTTTGCTTGTATCCTTTCTAGGCCAACTGCTTCTACCCATCCAGACAGGTCATCTCTTGCTATTACCAGGTATTTCCATTTTCCAGCTTTAATATGAACTGTATCCAGGCTGACTCTTCCAAAAAGTGTTGATGCTCCTGTAGGATTCTTGGGTTCCATTGGTAGTACTGAGTTTCTCTTCTGACAAGCTTCACAGGATTGGACCCACTTGGTTACACCTCTTTTTAGTCCTGGCCACCAAAATCTGAGTCTGGTCCTTCTATAAGTTTCTGATACTCCTCTGTGGCCCAAAGATTCATGGAGGGAATGGAGGATGGAGATTTGAGCTGTAGGGTGAGTGACTACTATCTGGGAAAAGGGTTTGTTATTTCTATGAAGTATATTATTGGAGAGGAAGAATGAGGTTGATTTGTGTAAAATTTGTTTGAATTCCAGTTTGCTGCATCCAGGTGGTTTGTTCATGGTTGAAAGATATTCCTGCAGATGTTTCCAAATTCCTTGTTGAAGATTACCTGCCTCCTCCCCCAACTTAGCTGATGTCCCCAGAAGCAATCCAACAGAAGAATGTTTCAGTCCAAATCCAGGATGGGGTTTGATCCAATCTTCATCTTCATCAAAGCTCTGGCAATCTTCTTCTCCTGGGTCCAAAGGTCTTCTTGAGAGTGAATCAGGTAATGTAAAAGTTGTTCCAGGTGTGTGTACTAAATCAAAGGAAAATAACCGAATAAAAGCAATCCATCTGTTCATAGGGGCATTGGGAAGTGAAGGGTTGTTGATCATCCCAATAAGACATTGTGCATCCACTCTAAGCTGGAAATGTTGGCCCCATAGTCTGGTCTGAAGTTTCTTGAGGATTTTGGTGACACCACATAGCTCTAACTTGGATTGTGAGTATTCTGACTCTCTTTTTGAAAATACCACTGATTCATAGATAACAGGCCTGTCTAGTCCATTGGAATCTTCTTGGGTGAGTATAGCTCCTGCTGCAATATAACTGGAGTCCACTGATAATTTGATGAGTCCTGCTTCAGGTCCATAGTCCAATTTACTGAGGGTGATGTCTTTTCCAATAATTCTCTTCAGTTCTTCAAATGATGCCTGGCAATCTTCAGTCCATTCCCATATTGAATCTTTCCTAGTAAGTTTTCTGAGGGGTGCAGTGATAGTGGAGTAATTTTTGATAAACATTCTAAAATAAACACAAATACCCAGGAATCCTCTGACTTCTGTTGGTGTGGTAGGGACTGGCCATGTTTCAATTTTGTTGAGCTTCTTTGTTGATATTTTCCTTCCTTCTTTGCAGACAACATGTCCAACCAGATCCAGGGCAGGGACACAACAGGCAAATTTCTTTCCAGATATGGTGAGTCCAGCTTCTTCAATCCTATATAGAATCCTTTCCAGAGTAATGGCATATTCATAGATAAACTTTCTGATTTGGGGGTTTTCCTTGAGTTTTTCTCCATTGTAGTCTGAAATAGGTCCCTTGATTCCTCCATCATCAATAAATATACCCATATGCTGAGGTAATTCATCCTGGAGGATCCACATCATCTGGGCTTGATATACTGCAACTGAATTGGTGGCTCCTTGGGGCAATCTGGTGAGTTGAAATCTTCCTAGTGGGGTTTCAAAGGTGGTTAATGGTCTTGATTCCTTGGCTAACTCCCTTTCATCATATCCCCCCATAATATCTCCTAGTCCATAGCATGCCCTTCCAGTAAAGGATTCAATGAGTTCTTCTGGGGATGGTGGTAAGCCTGCATCTTTGATAGTGATTTTGTTAAGTTTCTGAAGATCATGGACTATTCTGAGTTTTCCATCTTGTTTTTTTACGCAGAATATAGGGCTGGAATAGCTGGAAAAAGATTGTTCATAAAGGCCAGTTCTGAGTCTTTCTCTTATTAATTCTATGACTTGAGGTTTGATTGGTGCAGGGATTGGAATAGGTTTTTGCTGCCAAGGTTCATGAGGAATGACTGGGATGATGTAGGGTTGTCCATAGGTATGTCTGAGTAGTCCTCTTTCTTCCTCCACAAAGGCCAAGGAATTTTGTCTGAGAGTAATTACCCATACTAATAAGAGATATTCTTGTTCTGATAGCCATCCAGAGGGTCCAAAGTTGATGAGGTCCAGCCTTTCTTGAGTGATTTTGTGGGTTGGTTTGAATTGTGGAGGAAAAGGAGTAAGTGGAGTGGAGTAGGGATTCCTGGAGAGTTGGGGTCTTGATAGAGGTGGATTAAGAGAAAGGGGCATAGGTTGGTTGACAGGTTTGATTTTTTTTAGAGTTGATTTGTATTTTGCTAAATGAGTGACTGGTGTTTTATATTTTTTTTGTTGGTTTGCCAGGTCCCCATCTGTCAGGGAGAAGAGTTGGAGTCCAGGCCCTGGTCTAAAAAATCCCCGGTAGCTGAGTTGACTGGCAGAGTAGTTTCCCACTTTTGGTTGCTAGGTAGAATGATGGGTACCAAATAATTTTGTCCAGAAGAGTCCATAATAGAAAGTGATTCCCCTTGAGCTCCATTGTACTTGATTGTAGCTGATACATCCATTAAGAAAGGCTTCCCAATAATTAGTTGAACAGGTCCTTCAGCTACCCAGAAATGTACTATCCTGGATACCTTTCCAATGGTTACCTCCACTTCCTCAGCAATTCCTGGTATATTGGTATGGTGGCCTCCAATTCCCTCAAGTCTCATAGATTTAGCAGTGAGTACCAATCCTAGTTGGTGAGCCAGCCCTGCAGGTATGATATTGACCATTGACCCAGTATCCAAAAGAGCTTGGTGAGTCTGTCCATTTATGTTGAGATTTACATATCCAAGGGGGCATGAATAGTGAGTGGTCTGGTCCTGTGGTGCTTCCTCATCTTCTCTCCTTATGGTGTTAGCTGACTTAGTGGGTTCCAAAGGCAGCCTTCTGTTTGAGATCCTCTTTTTGAAAGCATCAGTGACACCGCTAGAGATAGCAAATATTTCTCCATAGGCCAACTCCATTTTTCCTTCAGTAAGCATCCTTTTGGAAATATCTTCTTCTGCTCCTGGGTAATCCTTGGCCAAAGTCTTCTCTAGGCAGGTTTTCTTTGGTGGTTTTTCCTTGGGTGGAGTGATGGTTTCTTGTGTTTCTGAGTCCTGGAATCTGACATGAGGGTCTGGTTTTGGGTTCTGATTCTGTATCCTGCCTGAGGGAACTGGGGTCCTGGCCATATGTAGTAAGTCTTCTGTATCCATGTCCATAATGTTGTCTTTTTCTTTCCTGATCCTTTTGTCTGCCATTTTGGGTTCTTCTGGGTCCTTGGTTCCTCTGGTTCTCTTTCCAAGGCCTGCTTTGTTAAGTTAGTCAACTTGTTTCTATTTCTCTTTTATTTCTCTGCTACTCACATTTCACCAACTTTAATCATGTCACAATCATTTCACAG
This sequence comes from Puccinia hordei, assembly GCA_007896445.1. Lineage (NCBI taxonomy): Eukaryota > Fungi > Basidiomycota > Pucciniomycetes > Pucciniales > Pucciniaceae > Puccinia > Puccinia hordei. Next base: position 160,883 of record RDRW01000475.1, read on the forward strand.
TTGTTACATAGTATACTGAAGCAGCAGACGTGGAAGGACTCCTTTCCTCATCCTTCCACCAACTCATCCACTCATCAACACCGTGTCTGCTGCTTCCAGGTTAGTTTATCTTTTTCTCTCAATGTTCTTTCTTTTCTCTATTGTTTATCTTTATGCAATTTACCTCATCCTTCCACCAACTCATCCACTCATCAACACCGTGTCTGCTGCTTCCAGTCCCAGTTTAGCTTAACAGGTTATGAGCCCAGAGCTAGGCTCCGGTTTCGAAAAGCAAGACAAAGGCACGTTAAATAACGGTCAATTCAAGTGGACTCGTGGTCTAAAAAGGATCAACTTCCGGAGATGACCTCTTCCGACTCTAAATCGCTTTACCTCGGTGTTGGTCTCTCCGATGAACACTCTACGCCCAAACTCTCCGGTGCAAAAATCATCCCGTTGAAGGCTCCCGATTCGGAATCTAACTACCCCGACTGGGAATATCAAGTTCTAATGCTGCTCGAGAACTTCAACGTCGACTACGTTCTTCAACCCATCAAACCCGAACTCCGTCCAGCCACGTGGGAACGCGACAATCGAGCGGTCTGTACCCTTATTTCGCAAGTAGTGGATCCAGCCAACTTTCGCCTCACTAGACCTCATCGAAAAGACGCCGTCAAGACGTGGGATGCCCTTAGGCTGGCTCATCAGGATTCGTCCGCAGGGGGCCGAATGTATTGGCTCCGAATGCTTTCGGTGTGCAAGATGGACGGTGACGACATGCTCGCTCACATCGAATCCGTCGCAAAAATCGCGGAGAGACTCGACGCTCTCATAACGTCAGAAAAGCCCATCACCACCGACGAACTTCACGCGACTGCTCTCCTAAATTCGTTACCCAACGACTGGATCAACTGTGTTTCGTCCCTCATGAACGAACCACAAGTCTCCACGGAAAGAATTGTTCTAGCCCTTAAGGCTGAGCATCTCCGCAGGAAAACCAACGAGGGATCAACCCCTATCTCTATCTCGTCTGCTAAAGCTAAGCCCGGAACCGACAAATCCTCCAACTCTCGTCGTCGTCCCGACCATTCGTCCCGCCCCCCTCGTCATTGCGATTTCTGTAACGCCGATGGCCATGACTTGAATAACTGCAACAATACCCGACGCATCCTCAATGAGCACAAGGCGAATCAAAAATCCCGCTCATCTCAAAAAGAGCAAGACCAAAACCCCCTTCAGGGCAAAACGTCGGTGCGGGCAGGAAGAACTTCCGTTGTCACACTAGGACAGTCTTCGCACGCTTACACCAACGACGATGAAGAATCCGATTACTCGGGCTCTGAAGTCAACGTCGTTGCGGGTAATGCCGTCGCATCGCTATCCGCAACCTCAAATGGCTCCTTGTCTGGCGGCGATGCGAACATCGACTCGGGGTGTTCTGTATCGATGACTCCCGACCTGTCCACCGTTATCAACGCCAAGTCCAACAGAACTCCCGTTCATCTCGCAGATCACTCCGTGGTTGAGGCCACACACAAAGGCCTTGCGCATCTTCCTCTCGACGGCGATAAACACGTCAAAACACTAGTAGTCCCAGCTCTACACGAACCACTCCTTTCGGTAGCCGGAATGTGTGACGAAGGTCTCACTGTAGTCTTCACAAAGACCTCATGCGACATCTTCCCGGCCGACTCTACTAAAATCGTCGGCAATCTCGCCGGCAGGGGATATAGAAGAGGAAACCTCTACTACCTACCTTCAGAGCCTGTGAGCTCATGTTCCTCTCTTTCTTCATCATCCAAGCCCCTTCACAACTCTCTCCTGGCCTACCACCAACGGTTTTCCCACATCAGTCTAAAACCCCTGAAAACTTTGCTGAAACTCCATAACATCATCCCATCAGTAATGAATGAAATCGACGTTCAGAAGTGCCCGACGTGTATTCAAGCTAAAATGCCACGCACCGCTTTCAAATCCCGCTCTGCTCATCGGTCCAAATCTCCTGGCGAACTAATTCACTCGGATGTCGGCTCATACGAGGTTGTGTCACGGGAGGGTTATAAATATTTCATCACTTTTGTTGACGATTGCTCTAAGTTTCTCTCAGTCTATCCCATGAAATTCAAAAGCGACTCGTTCGCATGTTTCAAAATTTTCCGCGCTTTCTTTGAGAAAGATGGGTCCAGAAAAATTCAAGCGCTCCGCACTGATAACGGAGGAGAGTATCTCTCAAACGAATTCTCTTCTTATCTTGCAACATCAGGTATCAAGCATGAGCCGGGACCCCCTCATTCCCCTGAACTTAACGGAGTCGCTGAAAGGACCAATCGCACGATCAGCAACCTTGTGAGATCTTCCCTCTTAAGCGCCCATCTTCCTAAATCTTTTTGGACGGATGCCATGCGGCACTCTCTCTTTGCCTACAACTCTTTTCCTTGTAACACTCCTCTAGGTTTCAAGTCTCCCTCCTCGATTCTCAATTCCGCTCCGCTCGATCTGAAGCTCCTACATCCATTCGGCTGCCTGGTTTGGTTCAAAGTACCGGAAGCAAATCGAAAAAAGCTCGATTTGAAAGGGCGCCCCTCCATTCTCCTCTCCTATTTGTCAGATGGCAACAGATACCGTCTCTGGGATCTGGATAACCGGTCTGTAATAAAATCTAGAGATGTGATCTTCGACGATACGACTTTTCCTTACGGCTCCCGGCCTACTCCACCCTCTCCCGCATTCCCAACCGAAATCACATGGCCCTCTACAATGATTCCCAACGATACTCCCCCAGACAATCCACCCGCTTCAACAACGCCGTCTCCCTCTTCCCCTCCGGCTAACGACGTGTCAAGACTAGATGAACCACCTCTCGACATCCCCCTTGCTCCTCGTTTCAACCGTCGACTATCTGCCTCCATCCATGCGCCGAAAAATGCTTCCAGGACTCCCGTCCAAATCTCATCGGACTCAGATAATTCTTCCCCCTCCTCCTCTCCCAACTTTTCTCCCGTTCTTTCACCCGCTCAATCAAGCAATGAACCCCTGTCTGTCATCTCTCTTCCTCCTCTTCCTCCTCCCCCTGCTCTCTCTCCTCCAATCCCTTCTCCTCACTGTTTTTCCCCTCTCCCTCCTGTCCCCACTTCCTCTCCTTCCCCTCTACCTCCGCTCCCCTCAGCCCCGCCGGCCCCAATAGACCCAAAGCCTGACGCACCCGAACCTCCTGCAAAAGTCCCTTCGCCGCCCCCTCGTCGTACCTCCGGCCGTGAAAGACGAGCCCCAAATCGATACGGCAATTGGTCCAAGTCTGCCGCCGTTAATTCCGAAGTTGACACCCCAAAAACATGGCGACAACTGCTCAAATCCCCCAACAAAGACCGCTGGCTCAAAGCGGCAAATGAAGAGTTCGCATCACTCCTCGGCATGCAAACTTGGGTTTTGGTTCCTCGTCCGGCGAAGCGCAGGATAATCAAGTCTAAATGGGTATTTAAGGTTAAACGCCGTCCAGATCACACTATCCAAAAACTTAAGGCCCGTTTGGTGGCGATGGGCTATTCTCAGATCAAAGGTCCCGACTATGACGAAGTTTTCTCTCCAACGCTCCGCCTAGAAACTCTTCGGCTAATCTTCTCTCTGCTAGCGAGTAGATCCTGGGTCGGTCGTCAGGTCGACTTCAAAACCGCTTTTCTTAACGGCCATCTAGATAAACCCATCTACATGGAGCAACCGCCTGGGTTTGAGAATCCACAACACCCGGACTGGGTTTGCGAAGTCAGTCGATCACTTTATGGTCTAAAACAATCCCCCCGTCAGTGGAATCTTGAACTCCACAAAGCCCTCCTAGATCTGGGTCTCACAAACTCCAAGTACGACCCAACTCTTTATTTCAAGCTAGCGGATCAGAAGCTCGTCGGCGCTCTCACCACACACGTCGATGACCTTGCGATAGTCGGTGATCAAGTTTTTGTTGACTCTGTCATATCCTCCTTAGGCAGCCGCTTCAAGATTGGTGCCAATGAACCGCTCAACCATTTTCTCTCACTAAAAATCACAAGGGATGTTCCGAATCGCCTCCTATATCTAAATCAATCACATTATATCTCGGAATTATGCGACAGATTCCTGAACTCCTCACATACTCCAGTTCTCACCCCTACGGACGCTATTTTCAAAAATCTTCACCATCGCGGCCCCGATGATCCACCTTCGCCCGGTCCCTATCCACAGCTAATAGGATCCCTCCTGTGGGTATCTCAATGCACCCGGCCCGACATTGCATTCGCAGTTAACCGACTCTCTCAGTACCTCCGTGATCCCTCAGCATCTCACTGGCATGCCGCACTACGTGTACTCAACTACATCATTTCGACTAAAGACCTGAAGCTTCGTTTGGGCGGGGAACTCAACTGCGCTGGGTTTTCCGACTCCGATTGGGCTGAGGATAGAGACGACCGGCGCTCAACCTCTGCCTACACGTACCGTATCGGCGACGGGGCTATTTCCTGGAAGTCGAGGAAACAGGCCACTGTGTCGTTGTCGAGCACGGAGGCCGAGTACAAAGCACTCTCAGACTCCTGTAAAGAAGCGATGTGGCTCCGGCACCTCCTTACTGAGCTTCGCCTTCGACCAGATACAGCTATCCCTCTTCACGTGGACAACGAAGGGGCGGAGGCGCTAGCGAGGAATCCGGAACATCATGCCCGTACGAAGCATATTCACGCTCGGTATCATTTCATTCGAGAATGTGTTCAACAGAACGATATCACTCTCATACATGTCTCCACGAAAGATATGTTAGCTGATATGTTAACAAAACCCCTCCCTCGAGTCGCATTGGAGCGACATCGTTTAATGTTCGGCATCGTCTAATGGCAGTCAACCCCATCTTTTTCCTTTCCCTCATCTCTTCCTCCTCCTCTTTCTCTCTTTCTCTTCCTCTTTCTCTCCACCTTTTTTTTTCTACCTACTCTTTCCTTTTATTTCTTCTGTTCTTTCCTTTCTTTTCTTTTCTTCATGTGTGCAGCAAGGGGGGGTGTTAAGTTAGTCAACTTGTTTCTATTTCTCTTTTATTTCTCTGCTACTCACATTTCACCAACTTTAATCATGTCACAATCATTTCACAGTTGTTACATAGTATACTGAAGCAGCAGACGTGGAAGGACTCCTTTCCTCATCCTTCCACCAACTCATCCACTCATCAACACCGTGTCTGCTGCTTCCAGGTTAGTTTATCTTTTTCTCTCAATGTTCTTTCTTTTCTCTATTGTTTATCTTTATGCAATTTACCTCATCCTTCCACCAACTCATCCACTCATCAACACCGTGTCTGCTGCTTCCAGTCCCAGTTTAGCTTAACATGCTTCATAGATGGTGGATTCTTCAGGGGTGATTGCTTCTTCTAGTTGTCCAAAGGAGGATGATACAATGGGTTGGTCCTTGGGGAAAGCCTCTACTACATCTTTGATTGGTCTCCTGGGGTCCCATGGAATCATAGATTTGTCTGGAAGTCTGAAGTCCCTGCCATCCCTGGTTACTGATCCTTTGGTCATATCTTCTTCTAGGGTCCTACATCTGGTCATTCCATGGGTGTTGTCAAAGCAATAGTAACACTTTAGAGTATAAGTCCTTGGAGCTGAATTAAATCCTGGGGCAGGTCCAACTAGGTGAGGTGGGGCTGATCTTCCAGCAGTGAGGGCTGCAAGCTGCTTGGTGATGACTTCCAATTGTTTTTCTGTAGAGCTGGGACCAGAAGTAGTGGTAGGTTTGATATAGGGAGCTGGTCTACTGGAGGGTGAAGGTGAATTATCCATATTTCCAGAGGGTTCTTGTCTCCAAAGTTTTCTTCTGTCCATGACTGCTGTTGATTGAACTTCCCTGTGGATGTAGGTGACTAGGGTATTGGTATCTGGAATTATGTCTCCTCCATCCTTAGAGGCAAGCATCTTGTTGTCCCTGATGAGCTCTCTGGTTACTGCTGACTCCAATTCTGGGCTGAGGGCTTCTAGGAAAAGTTCTCTAAATTCTTCAAGGTTAGTACTGTACCCCATTCTTACCAAGTAGTGAGTGATTGCTTCAAATTTGGTCCTAAAGGTCTTGAAGGCTTCCAAAGTCTTGAGTCCTCCAGTCTGTATGGCAGTGTTAACCAGATTCTTCAGGTCCTGTCTAGTGTATTTGACCAAGGGGAGAGAGGATCCAAATCTGTTGAGTAGCTGTTTCTTCAGGGTTTCCCAGTCTAAGTCCTCATGGCCTGTCATTTCTTCCACTTCATCCTTAAGATCCATTCCTCTGATAAAAGATATAATCTGTCTAGCCAAGTCCTGAGCAGAAGCACCATCAGCTGATCCTGCATTCTCATACCTCTTAATAAAATTTTCCACAGGCATATTGGTTCCATCAAAGAATAGATCCTTATCCAGGGGCTTGATCTTGATTGTCTTGTTGGATGGTCCTGTGTACTTGGGCATGACTGGTTCTCTTTCCAAAAAGTGAGTGACTGGTGTTTCTGAATGGTGTTGAGAGGGTACTGGAGACTGGGGGTATTGTCCATGCGGGTCTTCTGAAGTGTCTGCTGATTGGTTGTTGTCCCTGTATCTTGCAGTATTAGGGATGTTTCCAATGTTGATCCTGGAAGGCCTGGCTGGATTGGGGTTAAAGGTCTGTCCTACATTGGTATTGATTGGTTGGCTGACTGGAGGGTAGATACTGGGGGCTGAGTAGAATCCTGGAAATCCTTGTTGAGACATGGCTGGTAAGAGGTAGGTTGATAGATGGAAGTGGTATAGGTATGTAGATGTTGAGTGTATGTATGAAGAGTGTATTAATGTATGGGTAGTGAATGTGGATGTGTATAAGTCCTTTAAAAAGTTTATGAAGATATAAGTTGACTAATGTATATGTATTTTATGTTTTGTAGATGTTTGAAGATATGGAGAAGAGAGAAGGGGAAGGTGAAGTAGTGATGAAGCTGATAGTATAGTGTTACTAGGACTAAAGATATCTGAAGAAGTCAGGCCACTGTTGGGACACCACTTGTGGAACTACTCAATGGACAGAATAGAGCTTGGAAGGGAGTTGGATGACTACACTAGTATTAATGTAAGTTATACCAAAGGTGCTGATATAAGAGCTGCCTTCCTGACTAATGCTAAGGGGATGAGTGTAACACTAAGAATAAAATAAAAGGTGTGGCTAATTTATATCTACTCTTAGAAGACTAATACTAATGTGCTTGTTTACCACACACACACCAGGTGAGAGGAATGGATGAAGGGGGGATGAGTTGTATAAAGTATATATATAAAGTATAATGTGGGGCAGGGTTGGTAGCTATGGAGTCAAAGTGGGTCAAGCAAGAGAGGGGCAGTCTTCTTATATTGAGGTTTAAGCTGGTATGTATATTTATATATCCCTAAGGGTGATGGTAACTCTACTAAGTATGTATACTAATTTATGGGATCTGTAATGTTGGTATATGTTGGGGTAATTTAGTAAGTCTGGGGGTCCATAAGGGAACAAGGGGGAGGAACAGGTGTCCTTATATATCTGAGACAAGAGAGGAGCCATCAGGCTAGAGGAAGGAAACAACAAGGCTATGTCATGTAGCTGGTGGGAAAAGGAAGAACATGATAGATCAGTAGAAGAGAAAGTGACATATATGAAATAGTCATGACAGTGACAGATGAGTAGTGGGAAGGTGGAGTTTATGTACAGTAGATATGATGTAAGATGTTACTGAATAAAGCCTAGTCATGTGCAGTTTATGTTATGTAGTGTCTATGTAGTGTCTATGTAGTTTATATAATATGTATTTATGTATAATGTTCTGAAATATATCTACTTATAATATGTACTTATTGTATTCTATAACTTGCTTAATACTGTAACTTGCTGGGTTATTCTGTGTTTGCCTGTAACTCTTGAACCATGAGGAATTTGAAGGTGGTTGTAGTGAGTGACTAGGGTTAAAATGAGGTGTAGAATCTGATTATGAAATAATAATGATGAATATGTGTAAGGTTTGGGTTTTATATGTATATATATGTAAGTATTTGAGGTTTATAAGTGATAAATAATTTATTAAAAGTATGGTAATGAAGTGGAATGGATCACCACAACGCCAAATAAAATTGGCGTGCGGGTCCCCCCTCACTCACATAATCAAATGGGAGGGACCATTCGATTACGTGAGCGGGGACCCTAACCTCGTCGGCCAGGAGGAAGTCTTCCCGGCCGACGAGGTTATACAACCTCGTCGGCCAGGAGGACTTCCTCCTGGCTGATGAGGTTGTATAACCTTGTCAGCTGGGAGGGGCCCCGCTCACGTAATCGAATGGTCCCTCCCATTCAATTATATGAGCGAGGGACCCACACGCCAAACAATTGGCGTGCGGGGCCCACACGGGGCCCACACGCCAAAAAAAAATGGCGTGTTGGCCCCGCACGCCCAAAAAAATTGGCGTGCGGGTTGGCGTTGGCGTGCGCGCTTGGCGTGCGTTTATCAGTGCCCCAAGAGATTGGAACAGGTGGAGATAGGGTATTAAAAATTGAGAGAGGTATTGGCTGGGATTGGATTCCAATGAGAGCAGTGACATGTGGGGGTGCTTCCCCAACAGCTAGGGATTCACAATAAGGACAGATCACCAGGGGAAAAAATGATCTAGACAAGTGACATCACAAAGTACAAAGGCCCCTTTGTAATTTTAAATTTTACTTGTAACCAAGTGATCATTGTTTTTTCCTGGTTCATATGGGAAATCTAGTGCAGTTTGAGGGTTTTTATATGCCATGAATTCTAGATGACCAGAATTTCAGAGGAGGGAAAGAATTTCTGCACTCATTTGGTCTACAAAATGCACAAGATTTCTGTATATTTAAAAATCACTCAGGTGACAATGTTGAGTAACAGATGATTAGAAGCATGTGGAATTTTCAGGAATTATTGGGAAAGAAGAACAGATTGGGTTAAACCAGAGTTTGGGTGAGCCGGGGCAGAAGACGAAGAAAGGCACAGGCAGAGTTAAATGTTAGATAAGGGCTGCAGAAGGCTGTAGGTGTGATCCTTCTATTATCAGAGAAATACTGGGTGAGTCACAGCAGATGTAGCGGTTGGTTTCAGCAGAAAACACTGGTGAGAGACTGAGGTTTGAAGGCTAGAAAGATTAAATGGTCAACTAAGGGGAGGTGTAAGGTTTGGGAGAAAAGAAGGAAGTTTTTGGATGGAGAAATCATGGGAGATACATGGGGAGGATGTGGAGCTGGGTTTAACTTTCAGTGAGGGTTTAGTGTTGTGAGGATTGGAGGGATTTGTTTATCCATTGTTCTAGAGAATTGAATAATAATTTTGACAAAAAGAATCTTTGTTTTTTGTAAGGATTATTAATATCATTACACTGCAAAGAAGCAAACAAAGCAGAGCATTTTTGTTTTAATTTATTGGTAGCTATTGAGTTTTAGTGTATTTCAGAGCTGGAAAATTGTGTAGACTAGAAACCTGAGACCAGATTCATTGCAGAGGGCTTGAGAGTAGTTCACATTGCAGAATTTGAGCCCATGAAAACCATTCAAGCCTGGTGTGGGGATTTAATATGTAGGAGGTGCAGCAAGGACTGAGCAGGGCACCACTGGACATTTGAAGTAGGGAAGAAGGCTGAGGGAAGCATTAGAAGAGATTTTGATTGATATCAGGGGATGAAAGGATCAAAAGAGTGTATCCAAATGCATAATCATTGTTTTGGACTTGTCAATTCACTGGGGATAGTGTGGCTGGGACAGGGGCGCAGCACTCAACACATGCAGGGAAAATAATGGAAAGCGCTGCAGGGGTAATTGCAGAAGGAATTCTTCAGGGGTGATCAGAGATGGCAGGGAATAGAGGGATGGGGTCCTATGTGGTGGATGTGGATGCACCAGAGTGAAGGGTACCAGTTAGGTTTGCATTAGATTTGTGGAGAGGGTTATGAAGTGCAGAGGTGGGAGATTGGGATGGGGATAGAACACAGGAGAAGGTAAAAAAGGGAAAAAGGTGCTATAGTAGTTTATTCTAGTCTCTGTCTCCTCAAAATTAGGAAATATCACACACACAATCATAATCAGTTAACCCTTTTGCTGAGTAGTTTAATTGGCTGGGAAGACAGAGGTTATACAGACAATTGGAAGAAAGTCTTGGTGGAATTTAAAGGCTGAGAATTTGAAAATACACACCGGTAATAATCTTATTGAAAAAGAGCCAATAGGGGGTATCAAATATGACCAAATCCACAATTATCTAATCAACTGGTTTTGAAAATCCACCATTTTTAAAAACCATTGAGATGTATATAAAATGGTTCAGAATTCTCAAAAGTGAAATTTTGTGGAAAGACCTAATTCACTGGTTTTAATTGTGGATTTGGTCATATTTGATACCCCCTAATAATCTGCTTTTAAAAGGGTTTCCTGTTCACTGCAAGAAAAACTCTAGAAACTGCCAGCAGTTGACATGCACAAGCTCAAGGGAAGATTGTATTTATACTCAAGCCCCTCTCAAAGGTTGTTTCAACCAAGCCTTGATGCACAGTCATTGCAAAAATTGTGCAGTCACTGTGCATGAAGTGGTATGATGGAGTCACATGGAGTTAAAATGGCGGTTCACTGAATTATGCTGCATGTCAACTGCTGGAAGTTTCTAGAGTTTTTCTTCTATGGTTCTTATTTCTACAGAAGAGTTGGGTGGGAGAATGGAGGAGAACAAGGGTGGAAATTTTGGGAGGGGTGTATGACGTCTGTCTTTCATCATTCTTGTGTGGAATTTTATCATACTGTGATTTAGTATCATCAGCTGTAAGGTTTAACCATTTTCAAAAAGACTAGTATTATTATCAGTAGGCTATCTTCTTGGTATGTTTTATCTTTTCATGCAACCAAACCAATGTAAAAAGCGGGATTTAGTTGAAATTTCTTCATGATAATCTTTAAATATGTTTCAAGGATAACGCCCAGTTGGAAATGTTCAAGGATAAATTTGGATATGAAGATATAACTAGTATGAAGTAAATGAAGGCTCAGAATTCAATCAGGATGATGGCTGAGTTACTTTTCAGTAGTAAAATTGAAAAAATAAAATATCAATTAAGTGAGGAAAAGATAAATATATGGAAAGTAAAACAGTATATATAATGGAGACAGATGCTCATATTTAAGTGAGTAGAAAAGAGGAAGTAGGTCAAAGACCAATTATTGATTTTGTAATTGGTTTTATTGTTACCAAATTAATTTAAGATACAAGTGTGAAAAGAAATACAAAATGATCAAGATTAAAGTGGCATTCTTTGAGTCTGAGGGTTGAGGTTTCCAGGTGAAGGGTTTAAGTGCAAGGCTTATGGAAGAGGTTAAGTGCAAAGCTGAAAAGTAGAGCTCATTCAATCTAATCCAGAAAATATTTAATGCATAGCATCAAATACAGAGTCAAGTCACCAGAAATGGTAGTCCATAGATCTGGGACCTGATTATAGCAATTGTCAAAGATGAGAGTCAAATGTCCACTTGAGTTAAGTGTCACACAAATATGTAAGTGAAATTTTTGAACCTGAGGGGCATTCAAAGTTTGACCAAGAATTAATTTACTGCACCATATCTGGCTGAGCCCAAAGAGTTGCATTGTGGAAATATTAAGCACTTGCTAGCAGCAAAATTGTCATATTTTTAGGGGTGAGTTTTAGAGTTGATCACAGAATATGAACAGGGTACTTGAATATGCAGAGGATCTCAGTGGATGTTACTTGTATTATAGGCTCAACTTAGGGGAGTTGGAGGAATTTTTAACTTGTTGTGGAGCAGGGCTATGGTGTATAAATAACAAAATCCTACAGACAATGAACATAATTACAGGAAGAGAAGCATAGAATTGGTACAAATTACCAAAGACCATGCTTCTCTTTCCACAAAGGATAAACATAAAATTCAGAAATGGCTTTGAAAGTGTCATGCAACCAACCCAATGTACTAAGAGGGGATTTAGTTGGCCGTAAGGGAGAGATGAAGAATAATCCCCCTGTCAACTTATTTTGGCAGTGGGGTTTGGGGGAAAATTACCAGGTGAATATGATAAACCTGTTTTTGGTCAGAAGCAGAAAATGATGCCATTTCTATTTCACAGTAATTAAAATAGTATTATACTTATTTCACCTTAATTAAACTGAAAAAATTATTATAAGTTATAATTAAATGTGAATGCAATTTTTTTGTGTTTTGTACCTGAAAAGTGCTTGCCATGGAGAGCTAATCATGTGGGAATAAATTTAAAAGTCTTTATTGCATATTAAATATAGTTTACATAAAGATTTACATTAATTTATGTGTAATTTTATACTGTAAATTACTATGGGTTAAGCATGGATTTTCCAGGATTTTCAAGAAGAAAACTGTACCAATGAATGGTTCTTCATCCATGTATTGTGTGTTTGAAAATGTATTTTCCAAAGATTTTCCTTAATTAAATTTTAATTATATTTGATGAAAAATAAAGTGTATATTCATAAATGGCCATGAGTGTGGCTTTAACTCAAATACTTCTGTTCAAGGATTTTATTTCTAAGCTTGTTCTTAACTGTTAGACTCACTGCCCGCAAAAGGGTGACATATGAGCCAAAACCCTCCACTATTTTCCTGTGTGACTGCGCCAGTAGTACACAGTGAGTGCGGGGTATTTTTTTCACATCATCTTTTTTCAACCCTTGACTATAAGAAAATTACTTGAAATGATCATGTCTAAATTCTGGTTTGATCAGAATATCAAAATATCAAATAATGATAATAAAAATAAAAATAAAAATAGAAATAAAGAATAATTATTATTATTCAAGCGTGTGGTTTGAAGTATTACACAGTAATATCTTGGTGGCTGTGTTGGACTTTGTTGTCAAATTCAAAGGGCCTCTTGTAAAGAACTTTCAGGTTTAGCCTGTTGTTCACACCTCTGTGATGAGCTGAGATGAGGAAACCTGAAATATTGATTGAGTGGGGGAAGAAGAAAGGGAATTGAGATTGGCATCTTGGGAAATGAAGTAAAATATCAAGTCACTTTCTCAACGATTATGTGCCGGAACCTTTCTTAACTTTGAAAATTTCATGTAGTTTTGTCGACAGTTCCGGATGCTCTGACTTCCCGTATGCATATTCTCATACATACTTGACTGCGGCCAAGCAGTCTAATTCACCGAGCGAACTGGAATCTTTTCGTCAGGTCAATAGACACCTCGAGATTAGAACCCGGTACCGACCGAGCGAGCCTGAGCTGAATAGTGAAGTGAATCTTTTCGTCAGATTCACATTCTTACACTTCACACCTTCACATATCACTTCGACTTGCTCGAGATGGAGAGTGCTCAACGTCAGTTAATTGCCTTTTTCTGTGTATTTGGAAGGCATACATAACACATGTGTCTGTGGCTGGAATACTGATTCATCTTACTCTTGATTCGTGCCATTCTAGTTCGCATGGAGCGGATGCTCCCTGAGCTCAGAGATCTGGAACAGAAGAAGACATTTACTAAAGTAAGCCCAATCATCCGTATTCTAGCCCTCCAACTGTATGTGTTTATAATTTTTATGGAACTACGATCCCTTATTGGTTTTCTTCAGACAGAGATTTCTGCCATAGTAACTCAGCGCAACTACTACGAAGCTTTGATTGCGAGACCGAAGCAGCCTGAGTCTTATCTAAAATATATCGAGTATGAGAAACGCCTGGAAAAGTTGCGCAGGCTCAGAGTTGGAAAATATGGTGAGTGGAATCATCCCCGATGGTTTTCTCACGTTGCGGCAGGGTCATCCGTCCAAGTTCGAATCATACGTGTTGGTGACACAATAGTATTTTTTAGGGCATGCGAAAGGACGAACCACCTTATCTGATTACTCCATTCCACTCCACATACTCAGCTTGTACTCTGCGGCGGCAAAGAGATTCCCGGAATCATTAGAGCTTTGGACGTCATATATTGCCTACTCACTCACTCAAGCATCCGACAAACTCGTCGGCCGAGTTCTCTCTGCCGCCATTGCAGCCCATCCGTCGCACTCGGATTTCTGGGTGATGGCAGCCCGATTCGAAGCAGACGGCGACGAGACTGGAAAAGGGGGTGGCAACGTTGATGGAGCTCGCAAACTCTTGATGAGAGGGCTCAGGTTCTTCAAAGATGCGAGCTCATTACCTCTGTGGATCGAATGGATTCGGATCGAACTCAATTTTATTCAAATCATGGAGAAACGCCGCGAAGCATTTGGGCTGCTAGATTCTCAAGCAAAGTCAAACGATCCTAATCCCTCTACCCAACCAGAAGCATCTGAGCATGTTCATCAAGCCATTCAAACAACAGCGGACCTTCACCAACTTCCTGAAGACTTTGAGGCCCCTATGACTCCCCTTGATCACAACATGGACTCCGCAGGACAGAAAGGACAGGTGGCTCTTCTTTCTGGGGCTCTTGTCAAGGTCGTCCTTCAAAATGCATTCGAAGGTGAGACCTCTTCACCCCTAAGATATCACAACACAGCAATCCACCCTTTTTTAAAAAATATATAAAACTTAAAAACCATACATTTCCACTCTGTTCCAGCTTTTCCCGGTCTCGACATCTTCCACGCTACTCTTCCTTTGTTGCACGCGTTTGAGTCGCCTCAAAGGCCTGCGCTCTTACACTTCCTATATGACAAGATCTCAGAGATGTATCCAAACTCGCCTAAGGCCCTCGTAATGTTGATGGCGAGGCCATTGTTCAAGTATTCCACGGCCGGCAAGATACTAGCGGTCTCTGGAGAAGAACTGGTCGACCTTCTAGGCGCTACAATCTCTCAGCTTCAACAATTATGCAAGGATAAATCAAGTTTGACATCACTTCCGGAAGAGTTTTTGGCATTCCTGATTGAAATGTACACCATTCTAGAGCACACCATTCTAGACGAAGTGGAATTGGTAGGTGGAAAACCTGCGCAATCTATTAGGTGTAGCTGCATTGGTCAATTGACCTGGTCGATTTAATTTTTATGTAGCGAGAATATGTGTCAGCCGTGATACGAAAAATTGTATCATCAACGGTCAAAAAGAAAACGGATACCCCGAGTCTATATATACTTGTGATATCCCACTATGAAAACACCGCTGCGATTACCGAAGGGCTCCGACTTGCCACGACGGCAACTCAACGATTTCCTGATCGTTTGGATCTATGGGAGAGTCGATTGACTTTATTACTGAAAACTCAAGAGGATAGTCCAGCAAATCTTGAGGTTTTTCATGAAGCTATCCAGCTTTTCCCAGGCTCAATCCGGCTCGCAGAGCAATACACCCAACTGCTCAAACAACGGCATAGCAACAACACTATCAGCGATGAAGAGCTATGGACCAGTATTGAGGTTGGTTTCTCTCTTAATGCGCAAAATTGACTGCCATAATATATCTAAGGACGATTGAAATTTTATCACATCAAACCTACATTCAGAAACAACTTGATATCACTCTTAGATCATGCCCCCCCAAGAAAGGCGAATCTCGCCAATCAGCTCGACATCCACCATTGAACGTTGCAGAAGTTTATCAGGCCGCATTGGCCGAGTGTCCAAGCAGGATGACGCTAACGGAGTTCTCGAAATATTTATCCAACAAGTCGGTTGTTTCGTTGAATTTTCTGAGCTGGCTCTTGGACTTCAAATCAGGCCAAGAAGATCTCAGGGCGCTCGAAGATTTGCACGGCTTGGTGACTAGCCATCCTCATGCGCAGCTCAATCATTGGCTCGACCATCTGAGCTTTCTGCTGACGAAGAAAAAGGACTGTCATGGGGCGAGCCACCTTTTGGCTAAGGCCAAGAAAGCCCTTGGACGTAAAGCTTTGGAACAACTGGAAGAAAAATGGATGCAGTTCAACTCTTCTATCTCTGCCTCTAACCCTTCCTCCATCCAGCAATTGTAGATGAATAAAACTCACCGCGTACTATCGTTGGATATAAGCTTTGTTTGTCTTTTGATGTGGATAGTTTTGTTGCTCAGAAACGTAATGTGACCTCTCAGTCGTGAATGTTGCCCACACTTACGATACATTCATCACGTTTGATGTGAAAAGTGTTGAAATTCACTGAGGCTGTGGATATTACTCAGAAGTCTTGCCATTCTAGGTTTTGTGGTAGACCTTGGTTGAAAGGCCAGCGAAGAGCCAACTGGGCGAATAGATTAGATACTACCAGAATTTAAACATTCAAGTAGAATAAGTCGAAGACTCGGTTGCAAAGTGAAATTGTTTTAAAGCAGGGCACAGTTGATCCTTTCTTACTTTGAGGGCTTGGATTTTCAGCTGGATTGAGTGAGTTTTTTGTAGAGATAACGACGGATTCTATGTCTGAGGGTTTGATCAGATTCGATTGGATAGATCTTCGACTGTGTTTAATTCAGGGAGCTTCGCTCGAGTCCATTCGTATCGTAGCATACATTCTAGAGTATCATCGTAACTTTCGACGGTGAACAGGTTGATTGGGCTGAAGATGGCATGACTGGTGGTTGAGTGGACGAGGTTTGTCCCACAGAAGCGAGTTCGGTCATCAGGTGGGCTGCAGTTAATGGCAAGCAGAAGAAATGCTTGACCAAGAGTTGATTTGATTCTAATCTTGGTTCATTTTTGAATGGATTATAGAATATTATATAAAATCTAGAGACTCAAATTCTCTTGACACAGCTTGAAAAAGAAAACTATCAGTTGACCTGCAACCTATTCGTCTCTTGACTTGAGACATCATCGTTCTGGATCAGTCATGCCGGTCAACTGGACATCGGGCAAAGCGTTAGTATTGTTTTCCTACCTACTTATCTCTCGATATGGACATCTCAAGTATCATTAATTAGTCATCGGAGAAAGTGTCATTGCACGCTCCATAAACAAGGGCATGGTTTAAAAACCCGTTTTCCATCAACAAGTTCATGGTTTAAAAACTCGGTTCATTGTTTTATCACGAACCAAGGCCTCGTCCATCAGTACAATCTTGAATCGTGAACTGAATCTTATGATTTCCTCACTACATACGCCAGGAAGCTTGCAAAAAGTAAATTCAGAAAGAGGCACGTGGAGTTTTGTTTAATTCCAGTGCTAATATGCAAACAAAATTGATCATAAATGGCTGAATCACGATGTTCTCCATGCCATCCAGGCCCAAGAAAACTTGGAAAGATAGTAATAATGATTTTCGGAAAAAGTCCTTTCCATCTCGTCGCTATCCTATGGCGAAAAAGCTGGTTCAGCGCTCGGAATCGGCAAAACGTCACGCCAGGAACGATGATTCGGAGGGACGAGAGTCAAAAAGAGAACGAACTAAGAGCACGGAGATCGATGAGAATGCCGACACGAGATCAGCCGGACTACTTCAAGACGGTCACAGTACGAGCGTTCATCCAACTAGTACATCAAATCACCAGAAAATCGATATCGCGAGAAAGAAGCGAGCTCTGCTGGCTCTGACCGATTGGGCGGGTCTTCACATTCCCTCTGGATCAGCATTGGGTCCTCATAAGACTCCAGCTCCTCACAGCGCCCGGCACAGGGGTGAAAATCGGGCCACTAGGGTCACTCCATCCAAGCAAGCCGCTGTACCGAACCATGCCATCGAAACTGAAAGTCCCTCCCATCAACGCGGCTTTCGTCGTAACTCGAATATCCGTTCCAGTTATCATTTCAGCTTATCACCCTCAAGTCATGATCCTATCGTTTCACCAACTCCAACTAACCCTCGAGCCAAAAAGACAGCATCCAAAGTTGACCTGTCCTCATCTTCCAAGCTTGGGCTGAAATTTGATGTGCCAGAGGCTGATGAAAAACTTGAGTACACTACAAGGAGCGACGCCACCGATGTCGAATCGAATCGTAGATCTTTCACTGATAAGGATGAAAGCATCCAAAAAGCACTGTCTAATCAACCTCTTTCGACATCCTCGATCTCTAGTAAAACTGATCGAGCTGACAGTATTCGACCACAAGTACCACCTTGGGTTTGTCGGATTTCTGAATACTTGGGTTTAAGTCCACCCAGCGGGATCAGCGAGTTTGAAAAGCAAAGAGCGATCGAAATCGAATCCCAACACTCTATTCCCTCAATCGAACATCATACAACACCGGATTTGGACCTCTTAATCAAGCCGGAAATCTCACCTAGACCTGATCAACGTTTGCGCATCTTACTCCTCCTCCAACAACAAATCCAATCAAAAACAATTTTTGAGTTATCGCTTTAAATCTTTGCTAATACGATTAATTTTTTTCAAAAAAAAATCCTAAAGATTCTAGGCGGGACGAATTATTTGAAGGAGCGAAACCCGGAGAGTACTCCCTCATCAGTTCAAAAGGAAAGGGGGACGAAGGGGTTGGTAAAGATTCTGAAGACAATCGAGAAACGCCGGAAGGACAGAAAGAAGTACATCAGCGGACAGGTAATCTAGTCGGAGGATCTGAAAACTCGCTCACTAAAACAACAAACAGCCGGATATTGCAAGCGCGACAACAAACACCACACCGATTAAATGGGAACAGAAATTCGGATGGGAGATGGAGAAATTTGGTTGCAAAGCCTAAGAACGACCAATTTGATTTACTCTTTCAAGGTAGAAATGACGACGGAAGGATCTTTTAATCTCACTTGATTCCGATATTTATTTATTTTTATTGAAGCAAGCTGAAGATCAATAATCCTAAAATATGCGTTTTTGATTCAAAAACAATGGCAGTCAATTTACTTCAATTCAGAAAACAAGATTGTAGTGACATCTTAGGATCCCAAAAATCTAAAATAGTTTTTCATGCTCATCCGCCGTCAAAAGTGCATTGTTTCCCATTCTCGACTTGTACCGATCTATCCAGAATATATATAAATATCAAGAAATTAACATTTCAGAATCAAAACATACCTTCCTCGCTTAAACCAACCCTATTCTTGTGTTTGAATTGAAACCGGGACCAAAATTTTAGATCCAGCAAAGTGAACAATCTGAAAAGAATCTTTTGGGTGGATTACATATTGTTTCATTTTACCAATAGTTGGTCTGAGGTGGTTTGGCAAAGAAAAGGATGTGGGAATGGTGAAAGTTTTTCCCTTACACAATTTGTCTTGTTTTGAGGCTTTGATGCTTTTAAATCAGTATTTTCATGCCTCTGATAATTCAAATGAGGTCCCCAGAATGGTGTCGTTGCGAGATCCATCATTCAACATCAAAGGCATTTCAATAAAAATAAATCAGACATCAAAATAAGGAAACAATCCTAAATTATGAGGCTAAATGAAGGTAATTAAATCCACATGTAAACACAATTTGTTTTTGAAAAAAAAAATTGAAATTAAAAAAATTAAAAAAAAAAAACTTAAAGAAAGAAATTAAAAATAAATAAATCAGAAATAAGCTGTTTTGATTGCTGTACTTGCTCAAGTACAGGAGTTAAAGCAGCATTTTGATTGGTTTACTTGTGCAAGTACAGCTTTTTGATTGCTTTACTTGTGCAAGTACAGGATCCTAATTGATCAGAGTGGACCAGATTTGACCTCATACAAGGGAATTTATCACTCCTGCTATACTATAAGTAACTGCAACATACCTCATCAGTGCCATCCTCATTGGTGAGTAGGATTTGTGATGAGGTTGACACCAATTACACCACAGACGCAAGAAAATATTTTGAAAATGGGTTAAACTGGTTTTCAAAATATTTTTCCATTCACTCACTGGAAATGTTGCCAGGAACAAGTCGGACAAACCATTTTCAAATATTTTTTAAATATCTTTCAAACCACTTGAGGTGGTTTCAGGAATATTATCTGAGCCACCTCATAATATTACACCCAACCAAATTGGTTGGCAGATCCCTGGTCTACCAAATTGGTTCAGAAAACCAAATGATTTGGTTGTAGAAACCAATTCTACTTGCTAAAAGGTTCCTAAAACCAAATCAGTTGGGAAAAAATATTCCTGCAGCCACATTTGGTTACAGGAATGGTTTTGGAAACCATTTCTGTTTTCAGATTGGTTCACACACCATTTAACTAGCAGGCACATTTGAAAAATCAAATGTGGATTAATAAATAATCATTCATTTCTGTACTATCATAATCATTCATTTCTGTACTATCAGAGCCTCAAAGGCTTGGGTGGATAACTCAGTGGAGAGGGATAGTAAGGATATAAAAGGTAAACAGAAATGAATAAATAACTAAAAAACTTGGGATATCATTGATATATTCAGACAATAAGATATAACAAAAATAAGTAGTGAAGAAAATTGGGTGAGAAAATACTATATCATCATCTCACAAGAAAAAGAGGAAGAGAGACCGGGTAGAGGCAATAGTATATTAATATCTCAAGAGAAACACAGGAAGAGAGAACTATAGGTCTAGTTGAGTGCATTGTTAATTTCTTCATCTTGATTACCACCCAACAATATTGGGGGTTGATAAATGCACGCCCCCCCGGGCACGCCCACGCCGAACGCACGCCGATAAAAAAAAAGGCGTGCTGCCCGCACGCCTTTTTTTTATCGGCGTGGGGGCTGCACGCCCATTGGTGTGCGAGACTTCAGGCGTGCGGTCGCACGCCCTGTTCAGAAAAGGGCGTGCGACCAACACGCCCTTTCTATGTATATAGGCAGGGGGCACGCCCCTGCCTATACACATGCTGATGTCATGCGTACACAACAATGTACGCATGACATCAGCTCCGGTCGAGGAGGCTGTACAACCTCCTTGACCGGAGGGATGCCCCCTCCGGTCGAGGAGGTTGTATAACCTCCTCGGCCGGAGGGATCCCTCCGGTCGAGGAGGCTGTATAACCTCCTCGACCGGAGGGGGATTCCCTCCGGTCGAGGAGGTTGTATAACCTCCTCGACCGGGGGGATGCCCCCTCCGGTCGAGGAGGTTGTATGACCTCCTTGACCGGGAGGGATCCCTCCGGTCAAGGAGGTCATACAACCTCCTTGGCCGGAGGGGGATTCCCTCCGGTCGAGCAGGTTGTATAACCTCCTCGACCGGAGGGGGATTCCCTCCGGTCGAGGAGGTCATACAACCTCCTCGGCCGGAGGGATGCCCCCCGGTTGAGGAGGTTGTACAACCTCCTCAACCGGAGCTGATGTCATGCGTACATTGTTGTTGCCCCCTCCGGTTGAGGAGGTTGTATGACCTCCTCGACCGGGAGGGATCCCTCCGGTCAAGGAGGTCATACAACCTCCTTGGCCGGAGGGATGCCCCCTCCGGTCGAGGAGGTTGTAAGACCTCCTCGACCGGGAGGGATCCCTCCGGCCGAGGAGGTTATACAACCTCCTTGACCGGAGGGGGCATCCCTCCGGTCAAGGAGGTTGTACAGCCTCCTCGACCGGAGCTGATGTCATGCGTACATTGTTGTGTACGCATGACATCAGCATGTGTATAGGCAGGGGCGTGCCCCCTGCCTATATACATAGAAAGGGCGTGTTGGTCGCACGCCCTTTTCTGAACAGGGCGTGCGACCGCACGCCTGAAGTCTCGCACACCAATGGGCGTGCAGCCCCCACGCCGATAAAAAAAAGGCGTGCGGGCAGCACGCCTTTTTTTTTATCGGCGTGCGTTCGGCGTGGGCGTGCCCGGGGGGGCGTGCATTTATCAACCCCCAACAATATTTCCTCCATTTTTGCAATGATCTCATCCTCAGTGGGCAAAGCCGCTTGTTCAGCTGATACCATTGATGCGGGGGTTTTGCCATCCCATAGTTGGGAGTCCTTCTTCCACACTAGTAACGCAAAGGCCAATTTGTAAAGCTGTGACTGTCCAGTGCGTGCAGCAAGATCCTCCTCAATCTGAGTCCAGAATTTTGGGACTTTAGTTGATTTGCCTTTGGCTGCTTTGTGCTTGAGGGTGTTGAGGTGGATGAGGATCCTGAGGTAGGTCAATTGGGCCTTGGCTGATTTTATGATGCTTGGGTCTTTATTGATATTCTTACCGTTTGCGTCCTTGTGTTGAGGGGTCATCTGGCCATAGACTGCTGATACTAGATCAGCCAGTTTTGGTACCCCCTTGGGGTCATCCAATCCAGACTGGATTATTTTTTCCAGCATGTGCTTGTCACCCTTGAGCCTCTTGTTGATGATTTTATCAACCTTCTCCACCTTGGATGTGTTGTCTTGCCATTGCTCCAACTTGAGGTGTGCAACTAGCCACTGCGGGTCTTGCTTATCAAGTATGTCCTAATGAGGCATGCAAACAAGTCAGTGATACACATGAGGCCTTGGTTGATGCTTTCTTACCTTGACCAAGGAAAATGGGGTGTTCAGATGTTGATTACAGAGGGAGGTCACCCGGCCAAAGCTGTAGTGTAGTGTTTGAATTGGGTGGTTTGCCAAATAAGTTCTATGATGCTGTTAGACTTGGAAAAATCAATAATATAAGAATGTCTAGGAAAACAGAAACCATGGCCCAAGTCATTGGAGGGAGAGGGGATAGGTTTACCGGTTTTCTTGTCAATATAAGAGAATATAACATGAGTCCAGCCGTTTATGTCTTTTTTATCTTGATGAGGTTTGTTGTGAAAAAAATTATAGGCAACAGAAACATTAGAAGTAAACTTATGCTCAAACTGATCTTCTTTCCTCATTTCAACCCATTCCTCTTGTGACCAATTGGGTATACCGTATTCTTGCATTCAGTCCTTGTTCTGCTGGTATGCCATACAAGAGATGGATTCCATTTGTCCTGATAAGAATTCATTGTGAGATTGAAGCTTGGCCCAGTTTTTGTTTTCCAACAATGTTTCAGAAGCAGAGAGATTGTTACGGGCATACATTCCTAGAAAAAAAGAAAAAAAATTCAATTCACCTTCATTGGTTTAGAAAAAAGAAAGTTAAAACAGAGATATACATACCAGCAGACTTTCCCATATCACTTCCAGGAAAAAAACCTGTTGAGTTTTCTTCTTCTTCTGTTCCTCCCACAAATCCCCTTCTGTACCCATTTCTTCTATCAACTTGATTCAAACTAGAATACAACAATTATATATTAAGTTTTATTGTATCTACAAACTCTTAGTTCTAATTGTTTGTTTATTCTTTTTCTTGACTCAATTTCTGATACTAAAAACTGATTACTAGAATTAACGCCTCTTAGTATTTGTGGTTTTTGTAATATGTTTTTTCTTGATTAATATACTAGCTTGACTAAAAGAGACTGAGAAGGCCTGACCAGTTATTTCTTCAAAGTACTCATATTATACTCCTCTCAGCTTTTATTCAAAATTAGTTTTTATTCATTTTCATTTCTCAACCACAACTTGTCACACTTGTAACTAGTCTATAAAAACATAGCCTAGTCCAAGCAATAACATTATCAGTTCTCCTCATAAAACAAAGTCGCCATCTTTTGAGTATCCCAGCGTCTGTTCACTAATTCCCTTCCTTCTTTCTCTTCACTTAAATTTAAACAAAACCAATCATGTGCATCTCTCCTTTGATGATGTTGGAGTTGACTTTGTTAGCAGGGCGAAATTTGGCCATGGCATAGAGCGTTTGAATGATTTCAGAGAGTGTTGCAAAGGTTTATGTTTGTGGTGTTGCATTGAAAGAATGATATGCAAAGACAAAGTGTGGAACATAGGTTGCAGAGACAATGGGGCGTTGATAAACGCACGCCAACGCCAACCCGCACACCAATTTATTTTGGCGTGTGGGTCCCACACGCCAATTTTTTTGGCGTGCCGCATGCCAAAAATAATTGGTGTGTAGGTCCCAAAAGCCAATCTTTTGGCATGTGGGATAGCGCTCACGTAATTGAACCGGTGGACTGGTTCAATTACAAGAGCAAGTCCCCACACGCCAAAAAATTGGTGTGAAAAAATTGGCGTGTGGGAACTCTTGTCGGCCGGCCAGGAGGAGTTCCTCCCGGCCAACAAGGTTATACAACCTCGTCAGCCGGAGGAAGTCCCCCTGGCCAATGAGGTTGTATAACCTTGTCAGCCGGGAGGAAGTCCCCCTGGCCAACAATGTTATACAACCTCATCGGCCAGGAGGAACTCCCCCTGGCCAACAAGGTTATACAACCTTGTCAGCCATGAGGAGTTCCTCCTGGCCAACAAGGTTATAAAACCTCGTCAGCCGGGAGGAAGTCCTCCGGCCAACAAGGTTATACAACCTTGTTGGCCAGGAAGAGTTCCTCCTGGCTGACAAGGTTATACAACCTCATCGGCCAGGAGGAACTCCCCCTGGCGGACAAGGTCATACAATCTTGTCAGCCAGGAGGAGTTCCTCCTGGCTGTGTGGGGACTTTCTCTTGTAATTGAACCGGTCCACCGGTTCAATTATGTGAGCGCTATCCCACACGCCAAAAAATTGGCGTGTGGGACCTCCACACCAATTGTTTTTGGCTTGCGGGGCCTACACGCCAAAAAAAATTGGCATGTGGGACCCACACACCAATTTTTTGGTGTGCGCTCCCACACGCCAGAATAAATTGGTGTGCGTTTATCAACACCCGAGACAATGACTTGACAGGGAGGAGAATTGAGTTTTGGGAAGTGGATGATGGGTTTGGTGGATTCCAGTTGTTTAGATATTGAGCAGAAAACAATATAAGTCTCACATGTTGGCTGAAGTTTGTGTTGAGCCTGGGCCATGTGTTTTTCAGTTGTGCTGGAATGTGTAGTGATTGGATTACAAGGAGGTTGGTTGGTTGAAGGAGCTGCACAAATTTTGTTATTGCTATGATTGTTGTCAGCCTTGCGCCCAGCAGAAAGGACAGAGCTCCCAGTGGATATTGTTTGGTTGCAAGTTGGTTGGTCTGTCGGAGGAACCACACAAGTCCCGTTATGGATCTGACGGTTGTAAGCCTTGTGCTCTGCAAAAAGTACAGAGTCACTTGGGGACAAGGGGCTCCTATGTTTGATGCGGCGGGAAGAGAGCTGTTGTGCAGTTCGGACCATAATTGAGAAACTGTGAGTTGAGTTGATGTGACCAAGATCAAGATCAAGTGGAGAGTTGTGGGGGCCAAAATTGTGAGTCAATGTGACCAGGGAGCTTGAGATGAAGCGAGTTCTGAGTTGGTTGGAAACAGACCAGCACAAGATACGGACATTGGGAATCCAACACTCACCCTCTCAAGCCACCTTCTCACCCACATTGACCATCAACACCCGCAGCAGACCAAACCCATTGATCCTTTCTCAAATTCTTGCTGTATGTGGCTCTCCACTACAAGTGGCTCCTCCAAATGAACTGGAATTGCAAGTGGCTAAGCTTTCTAATAATCCTGAAAATCAATCTTGTCAAGCAGATTTCTCCAGGCTGTCAACCGCAAATGCTCAAACATCTATTCCTAAGAGCTCCTGCTCCACAGTCCTCAATGATTTCCCTGAGTTACAGCGGATAACTTTCATGACTTCCTTGCCCTCCCAATCTCTTGCAAAAGTTGCACCAACAGATTGCCAATTGAGTCTATCTGCAGAAACTCACCTCTTTCCACCTCATATGGTGAATAATCCTGATCACCTGTCTCAAACTGTTACTGAGATGATCTGTGATGTTCTGTTGCCACCAACTATAACTGGCCTTGATCAATATCAACCAGAGAAATTTCACGGTTTGATGCCTGGATGAAAGTGAGTCCAAATCAAACTTTGGGTTTTTCATTACTCTGTATTTTGCCTGTAGCTAACAATCAATCTTCAAATTGTTTTGAATTTGTTCTTGTGACAGAACGCTGGACTGATTGTTGCTTCAGACACTTTTTGTCTGTCCCCCTCCAGCGCCCGCCCTCTCTGGGCATGAGAAAAGCCTCTCTCTCTCCGCCCCCTTTTCCCGTCCATCCCACCAGCCACTCTCTCTCCCATAAATCTTACCGAAATCTTAACTCCCAACAAGCTTATTTTGCCGCACTTGCCAAACATGATTGGTTCCTCAATAACCTTAGGAAATATCAGGCCCTTGTCAAGGCTGCCAATGATTGTTCAACTGTGATGCGGACTAAATTCATCAATGGGAATGAAAACAACGCGGTAGTTGATAGCTTTTGGAACTTGTATGATAAAATGTAAGGATCCCGTTTGGATCCTTCACTGCCTATAACCTGCGAGTTCAGAAAAAAAGCCTTATGCTTTGGAGAGACCGGAATTCTAGAACCACAGTATCTTATTGATTTCAAGTCTAGCTCAGTAGAGTGAAGAGTCAGTTTGCTCTCTCCTAATTACAACAATGATAAGAATAATAATGAAAGAGGAAAAGAGGAAGAGAAGAAGAAGAATTGAGATGATGGTGAGTTGCTTACCTAGCTCAGTAGAGTGAAGATTCAGTTTGGTCTCTACTGAGCTAGAAGGGGTGCCGGGGAACTGGGGATTAAGTAGTAAGGTGATTATGTAATTGTGAGTCTTGATATTTTGTGAAACCTGTAGGTGGGGTTTCACATAAAACAACTTATTTGTCTGAGCAGAGAAAAGTTAGCCCCTTCTTCCTTTTTTTGTTGCTGCCATCATCAAGTGAGTGGCCTGATATCTACAACAATCTTTAGCATAGAGTGGTACTTCAGCTGGGTACCAATGCAGTCAACCCGCTCCAATTCGTGAACAATTAAATAGATCCAGTGCCTCCATTGATGATTATCCAGGCTCACTTCAACAATCTGGACAACCCTGACTGTTGAGTGCACGTGAGACGGAAACCCAATCATGTCTTTCCTTCTCTCAACGCGTAAATCAATAAAGCAGAAGAAGACATTGTTTTTCAGATCAAGTGTTTAAGTGGCCTCATAGTCCGGATCAGTTGAGTTTATTTCTGTCTTAATCCAATTGCCGGAGGGGGTTTTTAACACTAGCTCTATCCAAACAGTACCAGCCTACAGAATTGCAGAGATTCCTGTTCAACTGAAAAACGCTTGACAAGGCCAGCTTCAGAAACATCTCGAACTTGTGTTGGCAAGGATGGTGAGTAATCAACTCTCCAGCCTACCCCAGAACCATCTTGAATCCCTTGTCAATGTGAGTCAACATACAACCCATTCAAGGAAAGTGGAGATACATTAATTTTCAGTTGATGAACTTTTGTTTCATTCACCAATAGCTGACCCATTTCATTGTTGTCCCAAGCTCATGACCTTATTGAGGATACTGAGATGGGATTGCTATTCTTGCAATACACATCACTATTGGATGTGCCCAAATAGGAACTAGGTATTGAAAATTTTCAAGTCACTCCCAATTTTGTCAGCTATGTTAAATCAAGATTGTACCACATGTTCCCAAAATTTTTTTTGTTTCTTTTATTGAAGTTACCTTTTAATAGTTAAGCTAATTGTGCCTCAGTATTATCACTATGTGAACCAAGTCAAAGAAGTCATCATTTGAGATGTCATCAATTAGCAGTCAATGTGGGTGAGACCACGTTTTCTGTGGTATTTTGAATTGTGTTTCTGAGAAAATAAAAGAAGTACAAAGTCCTTATTTTTTCACATAAGTACCATGCTATTCCAATTTTATTCTCATAATTTTCCAGACATTCCTATGGAAATCAAATTTACATGCTATTGGTATATTCTGATTATATTCATAAGAAAAAAGTTCACTCCACAATAAAAAATCAGAGCCGAATAAGGAAATTTCATGTGATGGAAAGTATATAAGAAATCATGTCTTCAGATGGGGGAGTAATCATAAGAAATACACTGAAATTTCAAGGGAGGAGGGGAAATACATGTGATGTATAATTGTAAATTAATCAGTTTATTCACCATCAACCTTAGAGAGCTCCTTGAAGCCAGAAAGGATGAGTTGGGAAGTACCCCAAGCAAATCCAAGTTTTATTAGTGTCTTTTCCAAAGCAGCTTTGAAGGCAGTCCAGTTGGTGATCTGGTGGGCCAAAATTAACTTGTTGACTTCTTCATTTGGAAAAGGAACCTTGCATTGTAAAAAAAATGCTGCCATTGACAAGTTGGAAACATTGCCATCTTCCTCTTCACAAGAGTGGAGTTTCTTGTTTGGGATTTGATCCCGAGCTGCTTCAAAATGGGGCAATACCTACATGCAATAAATAAGAGAAATCAGCATGAATAATTATTTGTCATTAATGAAAGGTACGGTTGCTCACCTTGATGACTTGGCTTTCTTCTGGTACCTTGAGCCTGATTGATATTCTAGCAGCTGTTGATAATTTCATGACAGTATTAATGAAATCATGGAAGGATCCGCCCTGTGATTTTGTCATTGGGCCAGTGGCTTGGCCCCTGTTGGGCTCTCTTAAGGTGAAATCCCAATGAAGCTTCTTGCCAATCTCCGCATCTGATGCCAAGATGTGCACAATATTTGATTGCCAGTTTATCCGGAGATGGCAGATGACTTGAGATTTGAAAGCCAGAAAAGTCAAATCTTGCAATCAGATGTTCAATTGGGCGAGGCTGGGCTCAGTGGTGTATTTGTGGTAAACAGAATTGTTTTTGTTGTTCTAATTGCAGCCAATCTTGTCAAGGAGCTCGTAAACAATGAGAAAAGAAATTGTGCTGTTAGGGCGGTGTTTCTTCTTGGGGATTATTATCCCGGATCCACTGTTGGAGTCTTCTGGTATAAAGTTGTGCGTGGTTTTTGCAGAACAAGGGCCTGTGGGGGTGCTGGTGATTGGAAGGACATGGCGGCCAGGAGTTTCTTCTTTGTTTGACATGGTTGGCTGGTATGGAGTGGCTGTGGCAGGAAGTGAGGGGGCTTTTGACAACATCAGCCATTGAGGCCTTCAACCTGTGGGATGCCGTCACCCAACCTTGTGGGAGATCTTGCCAGAATTAAGTTCAGAAGGGATTCCATAAATATTTCTGTGAACCTTCCCTCCACCAATTTTGGTTTTTAGAACCAATTCACAAATACTATATGTTTTCCAAACATTTCTACCAACGGTTTTGGTCTTTAGAGCCAAAACCACTGGTGGAAGGGTTCTGTTGTGAAATTGGTTATGAAAACTATTTTCTCAAATGTTTTTATATTATTATCTCACAATTTGATTTTTTTGACTATTTTGGGAACAGAATTGGTTCTCCCGCTAGATTCAAACCAATTCTGTCCTGGAAACTAGGGCTGTAACCAATTTGGTTTTTGAAACCACCTCAAAAGCTTTTGGTGCTTCCGTGGTGTAGGTATTTTGCACTCATTTTTAATATAGCAGGAGTGATAAATTCCCCTGTCTTGGGTCAAAGCTGGTCCACTCAGCCCAATTAGGATCCTGTACTTGCACAAGTAAAGCAATCAAAAAGCTGTAAACCAATAAAAATGCTGCTTTAATTCCTGTACTTGAGCAAGTACAGCAATCAAAACAGCTTATTTCTGTTTTATTTATTTTTAATTTCTATCTTTAAGTTTTTTTTTTTTTTTTTCAAAAACAAATTGTTTTTACATGTGGCTTTAATGGCCTTCATTTGGCCTCATAATTTAGGATTGTTTCCTTATTTTGATGGCTAATTTATTTTGATTTAAATGCCTTTGATGTTGGAAGATGGATCTTGGGACAACACTGTTCTGGGGACCTCATTTGAATTATCAGAGGCATGAAAATACTAATTTAAAAGAATCAAAGTCTCAAGACAATACACAATTGCTATACTACTGCAAATATAGCATTGAACAAAAAGTTAGAGTAGTTGAAAAGGGTGCTAAGCTAACAGTTAGTGTAGCTGAGCAGGGCGCTATGCTAACATTTAGCGTAGCTGACAAGAGCGCTACACTAACAGTCAGCTTAGCTGACAAGAGCGCTATGCTAACAGTCAGCTTAGCTGACAAGAGCGCTACGCTAACAGTCAGCTTAGCTGACAAGAGCGCTACGCTAACAGTCAGCTTAGCTGACAAGAGAGCTCCGCTAACAGTCAGCTTAGCTGACAAGAGCGCTCCGCTAACAGTCAGCTTAGATGACAAGAGCGCTCCGCCAACAGTCAGCTTAGCTGACAAGAGGGCTATGCTAACAGTTAGCAAAGCGTTTGTTCCAGCTAACACCGCTAATAATCAGCTAACAGGCAATTCCTGTAGCGTTAAAATGTTTTTGGATCTTGCTAACACTACGCTACCCGCTTTTTTTTTGACAAAATTATTTTAGCATTAGCTGAAAAAATCTTCAGCTAACAGTAAATTTGTGCTAGCATAGCAACAAAAGCTAACATTACGCTACACTACAGCTATTTTTAGCATAGCGGGCCCACCGTTGTCAAAATGTAAACAAGCTAGCAAGAATGACCCCAAAAAGTGAACCATCTCATTCTATATACTTCAAATTTCACAACTTTTGCAAACTGGTCATATTTGTTTTAGTCTGGTTCACAAAGGGGTATTTTAAATCTACAGCCAAAATTGTGCTTGCTGATTGATGACTCATGTGCTTAAATGGTGTCCAACTTCAATCTAATAAAAACATGTTTAACACTACATGTGATCATATTGGAAATATTACAGGTCAAGGCCCAATGGGAACCAGGCTGATGATAAAACATTCTATGAAAATTCTTGATAGAAAGTGAAAGAAATAAAGCCAAGGCAGAGAACCAGGTCATTGTGTGATTGACAGGATGAAGCAAGATTAATGGATAGGTGGGATTACCGTTTTTTTTTCTTCCAAAAGGCAGGTTATGTCATCTCAGACTACTTTTATAAGTTCAGATATCGTAGAAAATTGAGAAATGGGATATGCAACAAGGTTTTATCTAATTAACCCATTCTGCAGCCCATAATAGTTAGCTTAGAAATGCATAGGTACACGAGAGCTAGTTTAAAGTAGTGTACAATGACGAATGTGGGCTAGGAAGATTTTAGATTTGGGATGAAAATGGATGGATGTCTTGATTGCTGGTTGAAGGTACTGGTCGTGAGGACATGAGAGCTAGATCGAAGTGAACTTTGGAAAATTCAAATGGAAACACCGATGCCGCTGTTTATTACACTGCATCCAGTGAGAAATGCGAGCATGTTAGAAATTAGCGATGAGCGGGTTGTTTTGTCTGGATCAGTAGAAGAGAGCGCCATGCTCTGAGCTTATTCACCTACTGGCCCACCCGTATTTCCTACGTTTCCCTCTACTCTCATCACATCCTTCATGTATTTTTCTTTAACTGATAGTTTGGCCGATTCGCGTTCGAAAAGGAGCTTCTGCCGATTGATATTACTTTGTAATTCTGTGATGAGAACCTGTTTGTCCCTGCCTTCTGGTATCTGTTGGGTAGTTTCCAATGCATCCTGTAAGACTAGCAGGATCGATTCGGTACTCCGCAGTTTCTCCTTCGTTTCATTCAGCTGGATTGTAATCCTGATGAGATTGATGCACGGTTTGTAAAGTGGAACGGCGCATTGATCAGCTTGGATCTCAGGTAAATTGAAAATGACTTTCTAAAAACAGAGAGGGAAGTCAGCATCATGAATGGTAGCTTACTGATCAGGGGTGAGAAGTCCCAAAGAATCCATAAATTTATCGGCCACTGATTGCATGATGGGATTTTCGAGGTAACTGAAGCAACAGATAGCGGATGGGTGTATGACGTTTTGGAAGAAAGTAATTGAATCTGCAGCGGGAAACTCGGGCGGACTCAGGGACAGATCAAGATACGATGTGCAGGCTCTCAGCTATCCGGAAGGTTTTTCAGGACGGTATCATGGGATGTGGCTCGCTGCTGCAGGCGATGCATCATCTGCATGTCGCTGAAAATGAGTCGAAGTAATTATGTATAATGCGAAGTTTATTCTGTTTGACATCGTAACATGATGTGTGTTCCAAGCGGGGGGGGAGTACGGGCGGAGAATAAATATTACTGCGTCACATCAACCATCAACTATCACCACCCCTTGACGGCACACCTAAAAATATGTAGTTTGATCATTGGCCCCAGGAATTGAATTTCAAGATTTCCAAAATTTATCTTGTTGCTATGTTTTATTTAAATAAATAGGTACAAGTTACATCATTTTCTTTCTCTGTTCTATATAGCACATACTATTAGCGAGCACATATATTTTATATAATCAATGGATAGAATATCACTCATTGGGTCTAAATTACACATCTGAGAGGCTCCCAGAATGAATGGGAAGTCATCCAGTCTAACTCATAGCCACGTTCCTAGTTACAGCTGAAAATCTAGTAACGCGTCAGAGAGCAGTAAGGTTCCAGTGCGAGTCAATTTTTTTTATAAATGGTCTAGTTTTTTTCCAGCTTTTGTCTCCCTTTCTCATAGGATGTTAGAGTGAACTTCATACTTTTTCTGTTCAACAACTTAAGGATTGATTACCCTCCCTGAAACTCTACCAGTTTTTGCCCTCTTCTTTCCATTAAAGCCTTTGTTTTTGTCATTAAGTACACATACGTTCACAGTAGTAGCCAACTGCTCTGTCCTAACAGTTTTGAGTTGATAAGAGCTTCATGAGCCTGTGTGTCATGTGTACATGCATGAATAAATATTGGAGCTGGCTTGATAGTTTTGCACAAGCTGCCAACAGTGACAGAATGTTGTACATATAAATATTTATAATTTAAACTGTGTACAAAGTATCCAGTATGAGAAAGCAGTGGAGATAGTGCGATAGTAAATCATGGAGAGGCACCGGATTTCCGGTCTTGTACAAATCTACCTGGGTGCTACAGTGCACCATCCGATAGGGTGATATTATTAATACCTTCGACCATGCACACAGGTAAATATCACGTCTGGGCTCCCGTTTTAACCATTGTATTATACAATCTGTCGATCTGACTACATCTTCTGGTTAGGTAGCAGTAGCACTAATCGACGGACAACCCAAGTGCATGTTGTTGCCTAAGGAATAAGCTAGCTAAGTCCCATCGTTCGTCCCTTAAACCTCTGAAGGAATCACTGATGTGCTAATGAGGCAGCATTTATGAACTTTTGAGTCATTTGTCTGAGTTGAGTCTGTTCAAACCCATTCTGATCCTCTCCACCTCTTTACCTCTCATTGTCTCAGAGCCTCATAGTTCTAACACTTTCACCGCCTTATGTTTTTCTTAAATATATCCTTGTCATCTTTTGAATACTATTCTAAGCAAGTTGTTCTTATCCACTGAACCTTTCAAATCCTGCAATACCTGGTTTCAGCTATGATCATGAATCTGTAGGATGAAAATAAATTGAAAATAAGGTTTAAAGAGAAGCACTATACCTATTCTGAACATAAATACAACTGGTAAATTAACTTACTAAACCTTTCATGTGATTTGTATGTGACTACAATTAACACCATGAAAAAACAATGATTGCTACAAGTGACATAGCAAACTACAAAGGGGCCTTTGTAATTTCTGATGTCACTTGTAGACAAGTGATAATTGGTGTTTCCTGGTCCAAGGTGTTTTATTTCTTCTAACAAGGAATAAGATTTTTTTTATTATGTATGATATGGCATTCTTTGTTAGAATATGAGCCTGTCTTTCTTTCCACTCACATCCTGTCAACTTTCTGTTATGGTCTGATCTGGAGGGTTTCTGGGGATTTGGGATCCTATAATGTATATTGCAGGATGAGGAAGGGATGTGGATCCTGGTCCTGGAAGACTATATAGTGGCCTGTCTGTGACATGAATGTGATAGATTATGTACACATGGTGCAGGCTGTGGTGTGGGCTGGCCCACAATACGGCTCATGACATTATCCCCCTTTTAATGCTTAATCCTCCCCTTGTTTGCCAATAAAAAAGAAAAAATTCCACCTAGTTCAATTTTTGTCCCTCATTTCCTTCTCTGTGTCCGCCAATGAGTGGCCGCCACGTCTGGAAATCTTGAGTTAAATCTTGCTACCAATTTTTTGAAATTCTTCAGATTTCCCGCCGGTTCCCATGAGTTTTCTTCTGCACCAAATCCCTTCCAGCTGACAAGGTATTGATTCTTCCTGCTTTTCCTTCTACAGTGCAGTACCTCCTCAACTTCCCACTTGTTCCCGCCATCCACCGTAATTGGTTCCAGGTCCCGCTTCCGCCGCTCTGTAACTTTGTCAGGTCTGTTTTTGCGGAGTACCAACACATGAAAGACAGGGTGTACTCCCCGCATGGAGATAGGGAGTGTCAGCTTATATGCAGATTTTGAGATTCTATTACAGATAGAGAAAGGTCCCAGGCATTGATGTTCCAACTTTGGGCTGGGGCGGGTTGTTGAAATGTTGCGTCCATCTAGCCATACTTTGTCCCCTACATCCCATGTGGGAGTTGCCCTTGTTTTCCTGTAAAATTGGCCTTTCATTGCCTCCTGTGCTTCTTCCAGGCAATGCTTGAGTTCCCCTTGTACCTCCGCAAGTTGGCAGAGTCAGTCTTCCACCGCGGGAATGCATTGTTCTGTTGAGGAGATTCTGCTGTATGCCGGATTGAATCTGTAGTTAGCGTTGAACGGGTAAACTCCTGTCAATGTGTGGTTGTTATTTTTGTAATCAAATTCGGCCATTGGGAGGAGCAGGGCCCAATTGTTCTATTGGTAGCAAACAAAGTGTCAAAGGTATTTCTCCACAGACTTGTTGCCTATTTCAGATTGTCCATCTGTTCTTGGGTGGTACGCTGTGGAGGGATGCAGTCTAATACCCATGCGGGAGCTCAGTTTGCGTGTGATTTGAGAGATACAAATTCTTCCCCGGTCCAAGACAATTGTCTTGGGGGTTCTGTGGAGTTTCCATACATGTCCTGCAATTAGTTCCGCTAGTTTCTCCGCATTAATTGTCTTTTTTCATGGGATAAAGTGTGCCATCTGGATCAGTCGGTCTACTACTGTCAATATACTGTCAGTTGAGCAAGATTCAGGGAGATCAGTGATTAGATCATAGCTAATGTCTGTCCAAGGGCCTGCTGGGATTGAGAGGGGTTCTAAAGTTCCAAATGGCCGCTGGGTGCAGGATTTGACTCTCTGGCAAGAGTCACAGCCATCCATGTACTGGTTGACAAATTTTTTCATTCCACTCCACACAAAGCTCCTGTGGACCAACACCAATGTGCAGGATCTACTGGGGTGGCCTGCAGACTTTGTGTTGTGTCTACTTTTCAGGATTGCTGCCAGCAATGCCGTGTCCGCTGGTACTACTAACTTTCCCTTGTTGTAGAGCACTCTGTCCACTTCTGTACACCTGGTGTGATCCCCTGTCTGCTTCCACAACAACTTAATCCAATCAGTCAATTTTGAATCAAGCGGGGTCAGTTCCCTAATCTTGGAAATGATCTCAGGTTGTCTGCTCTCCCGTCTTCCAAATTGGTCCCCATCACTTCAACCTCAAACCAATGTTCTCCGCCGTCCAACTCAATCAATTCATCCAAAATCCAGCTGTCCAAATCAGCACATTCTGAAACTTCCTCAAAAATCTGCTCTGTGGTGTTATTTGGTTTCAAAACTTGGCCAAAAGTCAGCTTTTCTCCTGGTGCGGGGGCAAGGTCAGGTCTGCAGGATAGGGTGTCTGGTTTTGTTGATTGGCGTCCTGGTTGGAATATTATCTCAAAGTTGAAACATCCCATGGTCTCTGCCCATTTCCCCTGTCTTCTGGTGATCTGCTTGGTTGTCATGAAGCTTTCCCGGTTCCAGTAATTTGTTTAAAAAATGGGCGTTGATAGACGCACGCCAACGCCAACCCGCACACCAATTTTCTTTGGCGTGCGGGGCCTACACGCCAATTTTTGTTGGCGTGTAGGTTCTACACGCCAAAAAAGAAGGGCGTGTGAGACCCGCACACCAAAAATGGCGTGTGGTTCCCACACCCCATTTTATTTTGGCGTGTGGGCCCCGCACGCCAAATAAAATTGGCGGGTAGGGCCCACACACCAATTGTTTGGCCTGCGCTCCCACACGCCAAATGTTTGGCGTGTGGGGGGATATCACATGCAATATCCCCATACACATAATACATACATGTATTATGTGTATGGGGATATACACATCCCCCGCGCACATAATCAAATGGGAGGGCCCATTCAATTACGTGAGCGAGCCCCCTCCCGGCTGACGAGGTTATACAACCTCGTCAGCCAGGAGGAGGAAGTCCTCCCGGCCGGCGAGGCTATACAACATTGTTGGCCAGGAGGAAGTCCTCCCGGCCGGTGAGGCTATACAACCTCGTCGGCCAGGAGGAAGTCCTCCTGGCCGACGAGGATATACAACCTTGTCGGCCAGGAGGACTTTCCTCCCGGCCGACGAGGTTATACAACCTCGTTGGCCAGGAGGAAGTCCTCCCGGCCAGCAAGGCTATACAACCTCGTTGGCCAGGAGGACCTCCTCCTGGCTGACGAGGTT
The DNA here is from genome assembly GCA_007896445.1 of Puccinia hordei. Taxonomy (NCBI): domain Eukaryota; kingdom Fungi; phylum Basidiomycota; class Pucciniomycetes; order Pucciniales; family Pucciniaceae; genus Puccinia; species Puccinia hordei. The sequence continues at coordinate 197,074 of RDRW01000475.1, forward strand.
GTATAACCTCGTCAGCTGGGAGGAAGTCCTCCCGGCTGACAAGGATATACAGCCTTGTGCCGGGAGGAAGTCCTCCCCTCGCTCACGTAATCGAATTGGCCCTCCAATTCAATTATGTGAGCGAGGGGGGACCCGCACGCCAATTGTTTGGCGTGCGCTCCCACACGCCAAACAATTGGCGTGTGGGAGCACACGCCAAACAATTGGCGTGTGGGAGCACACACCAAACAATTGGCGTGTGGGAGCACACGCCAAACAATTGGCGTGTGGGACCCGCACCCCAAAAAAAATTGGCGTGCGGGGCCTACACGCCAAAAAAAAAGGGCGTGTGAGACCCCCAGGCCATTTTAACCTTGTCAGCTGGGAGGAAGTCCTCCCGGCTGACGAGGTTATACAGCCTCGTTCCGGGGGGAAGTCCTCCCCTCGCTCACGTAATTGAATTGGCCCTCCAATTCGATTATGTGAGCGAGGGACCCGCACGCCAAACAATTGGCGTGTGGGACCCGCACACCAACAAAAATTGGCGTGCGGGGCCTACACACCAACAAAAAAGGGAGTGTGAGACCCACACGCCAAAAATGGTGTGTGTGTCTCACACGCCCTTTTTTTTTGGCGTGTAGACCCTATACGCCAACAAGAAAAGGCGTGTATGCCCTGCACGCCAAAAAAGAAAATTGGTGTGCGGGTTGGCGTTGGTGTGTGCCGTTGGCATGCGTTTATCAACACCCGTAAAAAATGGCTGTCAGGAGGTGCGGGTTCCCCTCTAGGTATTGCCCCCACTCCTTGAAGGCAGCCACCATAGCAAGTAACTCTTTGTCAAAGATCTTGTAGTTGCGTTCTGCCTGTACAAGGGATTGTGGTAGGTATGGTACGGGATGAAGCTCCTGGTCCTTGGTGAAAACCTGGGACAGTACCACACTGTGCGCAAAATCAGGGCAATCACATTCAAGGACAAACAGCTTGTAGGGGTCCACAATTTTCAGGAATGGGGCGGATGTAAAAGCGGCTTTGAGGGATTCAAATGCGGAGTCAAATTTGACATCCCAAACAAACGGGGTTTCTACTCTTTTCAGGTTATGGAGTGGTCTGGGTTTGCCCCAGAAATGGTCAATGAATCAGCCGTCAAATTTAGCAAATCCAATGAACCGCTGGAGTTTGGTGACATTCTTTGGTGCAGGCCAATCAGTTACTGCTTGTACTTTTGCGGGGTCCATCCTAATTTGGTAGCCCTAGGTATTCTACTTCTGGCCTTGAAAATTCACACTTTTTGGGTTTCAGCCACAATTGGTGCTTACTCAATGTGTCCAGTATACTGCCCACCGCTTCCACATGGTCCAAACACTTCCGCGTGTAGATCATAATTGTGTCCAGGTATGCGGTGGTGTCCCTCCCAATCCGCCCTAGGAGGATATCCTGCATGAATTATTGGAAGTATCCCGGCGCTCCTGTAGGTCCAAATAGCATGGTGAGCGGGGCAAATTTTCCTGCTTGGCAGATGAATGCAAGCTTGTCTTTGTCACCTTCCGTAACTCTGAGGTTTCTGTATGCATTGCAGAGGTCTAGCTTTGTCAATCTGTCCGCATCCAATAGGCTGTCAACCAAGTCCATAGTCAGCGGAAGAGGATACTTTTTCTTCACCATTACCGCGTTGAGTCTTCTGTAGTCAAAACAGGGCCATAGGTTTCTGTCTTTATTTACGGTGAATAGCACCGGTGCTACCCATGGGGATGTGGTCCTTTGGATGGTCCTGCTTGTCAGTCCGTCTTCAATCAGTGTGTCAAGTGCTTGGTTTTCTGCTGGGGACAGTGGTATGATTCTTCCAGCCTTTGGGGTGGCTCCTGGGATCAGGTCTACTTGGAAATTTTACTTTCTCCGCAGGGGGAGCTTCATGGTGCTCAATTTCCGTAACATGTCAAGGTGAAGGTGATAACACTGTGGGACTAATCCTCTGGGGTCTGCACTAAATTTGTGGCTTTTCCTTTTGCCACCAATCAGGCCAAGGTTGACCACAATGTTTTGGCAGTATTGATTGCTGCTGGGGTTTTTCCTAAGGGGGAAAGAGGCTTGCCAGATGTTTTGGGAAATGAATACGGGGAAGATCTATCAGACTCACATTGCGGGGGTTTGTTGTGCTATAAGCACACACCCCCTTTTAACTAATCCTAGCTTTCCCCATGGGCCTGTTGACTGTCTGAGGGGATGTTGGTGGAAAGGAAAATACTGCCTTAGCAGTAGCAACAATTTCATTGGGTACTTGATTGGAATGTTGGGTTTTGGGGTTCCATCCAAAGTTCAGGGAGCTATCTATGGGGGGCGTTGATAAACGCACGCCAACACCCCCACACCAATTTTTTTTGGCGTGCGGGGCCTACACGCCATTTTTTTTTGGCGTGTAGGGTCTACACACCAAAGAAAAAGGGCGTGTAGGCCCAGCACACCAATGTTTTTTGGTGTGCAGGTCCCACACGCCAATTGTTTGGCATGCGCTCCCACACGCCAATTTTTTGGCGTGTGGGAGCGCACACCAAAAACTTGGCGTGCGGGTCCCCCCTTGCTCACATAATCAAATTGGAGGGCCAATTCAATTACGTGAGCAAGGGGAGGACTTCCTCCCGGCACAAGGCTGTATAACCTCGTCAGCCAGGAGGACTTCCTCCCGGCTGACAAGGTTATACAACCTTGTCAGCCAGGAGGAAGTACTCCTGGCCAAAGAGGTTGTATTGCCTTGCCGGCCAGGAGGACTTCCTCCTGGCTGAAGAGGTTGTATAACCTTGTTGGCCGGGAGGACTTCCTCCTGGCTGACAAGGTTGTATAACCTCGTCGGCAAGTCCTCCCGGCCGGCGAGGCTATACAACCTCGTCGGCCAGGAGGACTTCCTCCCGGCTGACGAGGCTGTATAACCTCGTCAGCTGGGAGGAATTTTGTCAGCCAGGAGGAAGTCCTCCTGGCGGACGAGGTTGTACAGCCTTGCCGGCCGGGAGGACTTCCTCCTGGCCAAAGAGGTTGTATAACCTCATCGGCCAGGAGGGACTTCCTCCTGGCCGACAAGGTTATACAACCTTGTCGGCCAGGAGGAAGTCATCTCTTAAAGCAAACGAAGCAACAAAACTTCAAGAGAAAAAGAGACTATCTAAACTCACCGCGGAAATGGATATCGATGCTACCTCCAAAGAGAAAAAATTGACTGAAGAAATTTGTTCAATCATTTCAAAGGAAGTTTGTAATGCTGTTAAAAGCAACATTGATAAACAATCAGTATGTGCATTGACTGATCTTCACTTAGATTCAAATGAAGAATATGATTCTGACCCTGATATCCCTTTACATCTTCTTGTAGAAGGATACATCCCACCAATCGAACCGCGGGTCCTCCTTGAAACGCAAGGAGATGGACACCAAGAACGATGCTTCACCAGAAAAATTCTCCCAATTGAACTCGTTGAACCGCGGCTGGGGAAGCTCCTCCTCCCATTGAGGAAGAGGCCAGCCAAACCAACGTGGCCGTCAACCGGCGTCAAGAGGCCATCCTCCTCAGTCGAATGGTGGAAGGATGAATCAGCAACCTCAGAACCTAAACGGAAACATGAAAGGAAAAGGTTGAGCAAACGACCATTAGTGTGGTGGGGAGAAGGATGATGAGGAGTTATTTTCTTTAAATACGAACAAACTTACAGTTACTCATCCAGACCATCCTATTTTTTGTCTTACTACTTCGCTGTATTTTGATGCCAATATGGTTGGTAATGAAAGATTGCTGTCTGTGCCCGCTCGCACGGACCTCAGCAATGTACCAGACCCTTCCATGCTGTGCAATTCTGCATTGTATACATGTCAGCCTCTCAGCCAACAACTTATTAAGATGAATACAAAAGACTTGCATATGAAAGACTTACATATGAAACATCCCGAGTTGCATATGAATGAACCTCTTCATTCAACTTTAATTCCTTTTACGTTCAACGGGCTACTCTTATCAACTCCCCCGGATTTTGATATCCGCCGACTCAAATCCTACCCCACCGGATTCTTCCTCCTCTCACGTGCAGAACGAACCAAATTCATTAATATACACTCTGGTGTATACTGGTTGGAAACTCGAATAACAAATAATTTCATCCAGAACCCGTTCTACATGTATTATGTGTATGGGGATATACACATCCCCCGCTCACATAATCAAATGGAAGGGCCCATTTGATTACATGAGCGAGCCCCCTCCCGGCTGACAAGGATATACAACCTTGTCAGCCAGGAGGAAGTCCTCCTGGCCGACAAGGTTGTATAGCCTCGCCGGCCGGGAGGACTTCCTCCTGGCTGACGAGGTTGTATAACCTTTTCAGCCGGGAGGGGGCTCGCTCACGTAATCAAATGGGCCCTCTCATTCGATTATGTGAGTGGGGGATGTGTATATCCCCATACACATAATACATGTATGTATTATGTGTATGGGGATATCGCATGTGATATCCCCCCACACGCCAAACAATTGGCGTGCGGGCCCTACACACCAATTTTATTTGGCGTGTGGGGCCCACACGCCAAAAAAAAATGGCGTGTGGGAACCACACACCATTTTTGGCGTGCGGGTCTCACACGCCCTTTTTTTTGGCGTTTAGACCCTACACACCAAAAAAATTGGCGTGTAGGCCCCGCACACCAAAAAAAATTGGTGTGCGGGTTGGCCTTGGCGTGCGCAGTTGGCATGCGTTTATCAACGCCCATCTACGGGGTGTACAAGCTTTCCAGCTGTTTTGGGAAGTATGGTCTGGGATGGGGGTTTTTTGAACTCACATTGCGGGGGTGTTATTGTGCTATAATCACACACCCCCTTGTCAATAATCCTAGCTTTCCCCATGGGCCTGTTGACCTTCTGCGGTTATTTTTGCGGAGAGGAAAATATTGCCTTGGCAGTAGCACCAGTTTTATTGGATACAGCTTCTTCAGGTACGCAGTTGGTATGTTGGGTCTCGAGGTTCCATGCGGGTTGCGGGGAGCTATCTGCAGGGTGTACAAGCTTTCCAGCCGTTTCGGGAATCATGGTAGTAAATGGGTTTTCAAACTCACATTGCGGGGAAATTATTTTGCTTGAAGCACACACCCCCTTGTCAATTTTCCTGGCTTGCCCCAACTTGCTGGTTGGGGGTTTTTTTGGAATAGACAAAACTGCTGAAGTGGATGAAATTTTGGGGGTCCACAGGGTATGGTTTGTCCAGTAAATTTGGTGTCCATATTGGTGAATCCCGTCATATGAGTCTTCCAGTCAGGCAATGATGAATTGTGACAGGCAGGGTTCATTGTTCAAGGTTAGGTCAATCTCATGGGTTTCTCTACTTGCGGATCCGTCAAATCCAAAGACAGTCCTCAGGGCGGGTGCGGCATCAATTAGTCCCCAGAGGAATGTGCAGGACTCACTCAGAACATTGTGGGTAGCTCCAGAATCAATGAGGAAGGATAGGGGGGGTAGGGGTTTTGGGGTGTGGCTCTGGGAGTTGTGATGGTGCAGGAAAGGAAACATTGGAGAGAAATTTCATTTAAATGTAATGTATGACTAGCACCAATACTACATGACAACTCTGCTACGCTCAGGGAAGGCACAACCTTCATTCCCAAGCGTCTCCATTTTTTGACTTCTTGGCCCGTCCCTTACTGGCCTTGTCCATCTGTCCTTCCGCTCTAAGTGTTGCCAATCCATTGGTAATTTGGCTGATCTGGTCCTTGAGTGCAGGCACTGAGGCAGGTGGTCTTCCTTTTCCCTTCTTGTTTGGGAACTCACGGGAGATATGCCCACGCATCCCGCAACAGAAGAAAAGTCCCTCCTGCATCATGCGGGATTTCTTGTTGTCAGAAAGTTGTCCGGTGATTGTGGATGTGTCCATGGCGTCAGGGCCCAAATGATTCTTTGCCAATCCGGTGGGTGTCTCCGCTCTGTGCATTTCTTAGTCAAGATCCAGGGCCAGGCTTGCGGCCTTGTTGATGGCGGTAAAGGTGGTGCGGGCCAGTACCAGTGCCATCCAAATGTCCTATTTTAAGCCCTGTTGGTATTGGCTGATGAGGGTTGGGACCTCCCATCCGGTGGTGGTGGCGTGGGTGAGGAATGTGTGGGTGTAATTGGCCACTGTCCTTGTCTGTTTTAGCGCTGTGGGAAAAATTTTATACAGGGGGTGCAGCACTGAAGCTAATCCCGCAGCGTGGGCTCAGCGGCAGACTGAGGAAGGGGGTACGTACCAAATGTCACCGGACATTTTGCGGGGAACGCAAAAGGGCGTAACATGCAACATTCTATAGTTGGCGCGGGAAATTGGTCAAGCGGACAAGGGCCGCTTCAGTATGCGCAACATAGGTAGGACTGGGTGGAGCCACGGGGTTTGGGGAAACCGGCCTGCAAGCGGAGTGGGGGCAGAAGGAGAGGAGGCGGGTACAGGGGCAACGGACGACTGCAGGGGTCAAGGGGGTATAGTAGTTGGGGGCAGGCTGAAGTGCAATGCGGAACTAGGGAGACAGGCAAGTAGGGTTCCAGGGACGGCACCAGGGATTGCAGCACATTACTGGGGGACATTGTATAAATAGAGTTTTGAAGTAGAGTTTGCGGGGATTATCTTACCATTGAAGTAGATAGCTATCATCTTCAGCGTACATAAGAAATCTCTTGACTTCAAAAACTATCTTGCAATTTTCAGCGCGTGCGGACAAGCAGAACTGTGAAGGGCATCATCAGGAAGACAAACGCAATAGGAACCGTCCCCTTGCTGAGTATAAGGTGTTGCTGGGAATCCAGTTAGTCATCTGCTAACAGCTGTTTATTCTGCAGAGGAAATAAAAGAATTGCCGGAGCCAACCAGGAAGAAGGGCAACCAAGGCAGAACATACCTTTTCTGTCATCAGGGTTGCCTTTATTTCCACAGTTCTTGCAAAACCTGTTCCGCCTTTCCTTTCACCTTGGATTTAAAATAAATTGCTCCAAAGTCTTTTGTCCAACCGGCATACAAGAAGTCCGCCCCCTCCGTGACCAGGTTGATATACAGAGCGGATCACACGGAGGCGGGTAAGTTAAGGTAGGATGCGGCAAACAAAAGCTTTGTCCTGTCGTTGGGGAACATGGCACTGTTGGCGGATGTGTAAATTGCCACTTGGCAAGCAAACATTTCCGCTTTTGTCCCGCGTTCACCATCAAACTTGTTGGGACATGCATTCTTTGGCCCACGGGTTGGGGTGGGAATAGTTGGTCTGGATGGTTGGTCCCGTTATGCTTTGGCCACTTTTTGGCGGGACCTTTTGTTTTCTCTTGCTTGAGTCATCTCTTCAAGCTGTCGTTGGAGTTGCTCCACTTCATCCATTTTTTGAGTGCAGATGAGGTTGGAGTTGTTTGGGTTGTCTGTTCTGTTTGGTTTCTGTTTGTTGGATTTTTCCAGGTTTCTGGGATTTGGTTTCTTGCCTTTTTCTCTGTAGTGTTAGATCCTGCAATATGTTATGGTCTGATCTGGGGAGAGGAAGGCACTAGGGTTTCCGGGGATTTGGGATCCTATAATGTATATTGCAGGATGAGGAAGGGATGTGGATCCTGGTCCTGGAAGACTATATAGTTGCCTGTCTGTGACATGAATGTGATAGACTATGTACATATGGTGTGGGCTGTGGTGTGGGCTGGCCCGCAATACGGCTCATGACACTGTCACCTTTCACCTGTTTTCTGTCCTGTCTCCTGTCCTGTTCCCTGTCCCCTGCCCTGTCCCCTGTCCTGTACCCTTTCCTGTTGCCTGTCCTGTCCCCTTTCCTGTCCCCAGTACCCTGTTAACTTCAAAGTTTCACATAGTCTGCTTTCTTTTCATTTGTGTAGAGGCCCCCTTTGGATCTTGTTGAGGGGGCTCCCTAGTTGACACACATTAGTCTTCTCCTCCTAATATTGTAATCAATGATCAATTCAGAGCATAGAAAAACTAGAACCATCAGTGCCCCCAATCCAAATTCAGCCCCTTGGTCAATACCCACTCCTCAACTTTTAGCCTTCCCCTCAAGAAATGAAATCTCAAAATTTTAAATAGCCAGGAATAAAAATAAAAGTATACCTGGTAAAAGCTTATTCTTGTTGGTTGATTTTCAGAGGCTGGGTTCTTACTTTAGCTGTTTATAATAAAATACATCTTGAAAGGATACAAATGAGGTATATGTTGCTGTTAAGAGGAATACACAGTGGAAACAGTATGTATTTTTGATGATAAGAAGTTAAACATTCTCTCTAAATAAGTAGGAAAATTTTCATGGGGACTTTACTGGTTGCTTGGGGTTAATATTCTGGAGAATATTTTCTTGTTATCAAAACTATGTCCTTAAATTTAATGGAAGGGGACATTCTGAGCAGTTACAAAATGACAATTTCACTGCACCAGAAAAAAAAACAATGATAACTTGTGTAAAAGTGAAATCAGAAAGTAAAAAGGGCGCTTGATAATTTGCTACATCACTTCTAGACAAGTGATCATTGATTTTTCATGGTGCTGTAATATTCAATGTAATTTATTTTAAAAATAAATTGTATATCCATGTATATACTTATATAGCTACATATATTACCTGGGAGTCACCCGGGGCTTGGGGATATGACATATCCTTGACCCAAGACCCAGTAAGTACTGCTGTCATTCACCTCCCAATTCCATTGATCATGCCTTGACATGGGTAATAATTGAAAGCTTCGCCAGATGGAGACTTCACCAAGTTCCATATCTAGTTCCCCAGTGGCAGAACCACCCAAAAAAACAATCCAGAAACAAAAAGACAACAACAATCACTATAGCCAATGAGTCAAAAAACAACCGACCAACCAATGAAGGCCGCGAAACTCCTGGAAGCACACAAAACTGGTCAAAGGTTCCGGATCTCTCTGATGAGCAAGAGCTGAGTCAGTCCCCTGGATCTCACATTTCTTTAAACAGTGCATCAAAATACTTATGTTTGCCTTGCAATTTCTAGAAAAAGCTCTGAAAGTGCATAAGAATCAGCAGAGTGCCTGCTATGTGTCTTACCAACCCCCTCAACTCTTGGGGCGTTGATAAACGCAGGCCAACCGCGCACGCCAACGCCAACCCGCACGCCAATGTTTTTTTGGCGTGCGGGGCCTACACGCCAAAATAAATTGGCGTGTGGGGGGCCGGCTGACGAGGTTATACAACCTCGTCAGCCAGGAGGAAGTCCTCCTGGCCGACGAGGTTGTATAGCCTTGTCGGCCGGGAGGACTTCCTCCTGGCCGACGAGGTTATACAACCTCTTCGGCCAGGAGGAAGTCCTCCTGGCCGACGAGGTTGTATAGCCTCGTCGGCCGGGAGGACTTCCTCCCGGCCAAAGAGGTTATACAACCTCGTCAGCCAGGAGGAAGTCCTCCTGGCCGACGAGGTTGTATAGCCTCACCAGCCGGGAGGACTTCCTCCTGGCCGACGAGGTTGTATAACCTCATCGGCCAGGAGGAAGTCCTCCCGGCCGACGAGGCTATACAACCTCGTCAGCCAGGAGGAAGTCCTCCCGGCCGACGAGGCTATAAAACCTTGTCGGCCAGGAGGACTTCCTCCTGGCTGACGAGGTTGTATAACCTTGTCAGCCGGGAGGAATTCCTCCTGGCTGACGAGGTTACACAGCCTCGTGCCGGCAGGAAGTCCTCCCGGCTGACGAGGTTGTATAACCTCGTCAGCCGGCCCGCTCACGTAATCAAATGGGCCCTCCCATTCAATTACGTGAGCAAGGGGGGACCCACACGGCTGGTGTGCGCTCCCACACGCCAAACAATTGGCGTGTGGGACCCGCACGCCAAAAAAAATTGGCATGCGGGGCCCACACGCCAAAAAAAATTGGCGTGTGGGAACCACACGCCATTCTTGGCGTGTGGGTCTCACACGCCAATTTGTTTTGGCGTGTAGACCCTACACGCCAATTTTTTTGGCGTGTAGGCCCCGCACGCCAAAAAAAATTGGCGTGCGGGTTGGCGTTGGCATGCGTTTATCAACACCCCAACTCTTGGATAAATTGGATAAAAACACCCATTGGATGATTGTGTATCCATGTAAAATTTGAGTATCATTCTTTGTAGCCGCACTGAAAATTACAATCTTTTACTAATCCATCTATTTCCAATCTGTTTTAGATGCGGAAGCAAGATACATAATCCAATTTACAATACTTCCCCAACAAATCTATCTAAGCATGTTGCCAGTTGCCTCAAGAAATAACAAGATCTGCAAAAAAACCACAAATTGGTGAACCTTGGAGTATCAGGCACGGGCAATATTGATCCCCAAGAGGTACCCCAGCTTTGTGCAATTTGGTGTGCACAAGCAGAGAGGCAATTTTATGCTCTAGGAGAAGGATCACATTGACTCCTCTTGCATCCCATTGTGGCAAAGAATCTACCACCTAGAAGAACAGTCTCAAATTATATTGCACAATTATATACGGCTGTTCAGGAGTCACTCATTGAATCATTTAAAGTAAGCATTATTAATCTTCTCCGTTTATTTATTCAGGTTGATGTTAATCTATTTTTATCTTGCTTTGGAATGACAAGGGTGCTATTTACCTTGGTCTTGATGCTTGGCAGTCACCAAATCAGCCCAATATCCTAGGAATGGTTGTTTACCAATTGGTTGAAGAAAATAGTGGCAGCTTGCACTTGGAGGCCATGCCTCTAGATTTTGTGAAGTTAAAGCAAAATCACACGGGTTTGTATCTTGCAGAAATGGTCTAGAAAGTGGTTGAGAAGTTTGGCTTGAAGGATAAAGTAACATTGCTTTTATCCTTTACTTTTTAATATATTTTTTGAATTATAACTGATTTGTAAAACTCCTTGCAGATCTTTGGTATGGTGACCAACAATACTACAAACAACCAGGTAATGATTGAAGAGATCAAGTCTTGCCGATGGGCTTGCTTCAAAGGATAAACCCATTGGGTTCATTGTTTTGCCCACATCCTTAATTTAATTGTTCAGGTAATGTTGTGGCCATCTGGAAGCTACAAAAAGAAAAATGTCACAACTTCAATTTCTGGAGATGAGGATTTGGAACAGGAAGAGGTTGAAGAGCCAGATGAACAGATTGAATTGTAACAAAGTCTTTCATTTTAATTTTCATCCTTTTTGTTGCTAATTTTTGTTATGTTTAAATAGATTTAATGATTGGATGGCTGAAAATTCTGGAGATGAGGACAAAAATGAAGACAATAATCTGTTGATGGAAGACGCAAGACTTTTAGGCAATCTCATTGATGACAAAGAGATTGAACTCAAAGACAAAGATGTCAATGAGCTCAGCAATGAGGATGACAATGATTGATACACTTCCAGCTAGTGCAAGGAGAGTCTTGCCAAGGTAAGACATCAGCGCTCTCCCTCTTGTGGATAGATGAAAGTAGATTGCTGAGATTCACAATACCTTGTTTCAGTTTTGAGCAATTTCTAGGAAACTGAACAAATCACCAAATTCAAAGGCCCTATTTTTTGAGCTCTGTCAAAATCTTGAGTGCTCAAGGCCACATACAATTTGATGTGATGTCTGCACGCGGTGAAATTTGACTCTTTCTCAATTGCAAAGTATTGTGCAATGCATAAGTGCAATGTCAGTTCATCTGACTTCTCTCAAATTAAACCCACTGAGGTGATGTGATTTATTGTTTTTGATTTGAAGCCTTGAGTGACAGAAAGATAAACATCACGGCCCTTCTTGCAATAACCACATCAACAGGAACAATATTGACTTGGCGCAAGACTTGATTGAGGCCCTTCAACCATTCCACAACATCACACTTCAAATATTGACTCGCGGGGGGGGGGCGAATATCTGATATTGTTGTCTTCATTGACCAGATCACCACTCATCTCTCCACCACCATCTCTGACAACAAAGATGATTACCCGCCGGCCTTGAGGAACATGTTTTGAGCTGGAAATCAGCTCACAAATAAGTGTTAAACTTTGACGGACTGCTCCCCATTATACCAAGTTTCTATGGGCAAGGGTTTTCTTTTCATTTTGTTGGATACTGACTGGAAATCACCAGTCCTTCATCCTTCTTTCAAAGACAAATATTTCAAGCTTGCAAAACGGAATTCTGAATGAATTGACTAAGCAATTAGACTGAACCATGAGATGTGGGGTGTTGATAAACGCACACCAAAGCCAATTTTTTTTTGGCGTGCGGGGCCTACACGCCATTTTTTTTTGGCGTTTAGGGTCTACACGCCAAAAAAAAAGGGTGTGTGAGACCCACACGCCAAAAATGGCGTGCGGGTCTCACACACCCTTTTTTTTTGGCGTGTAGGCCCCGCACGCCAATTTTTTTTGGTGTGCGGGTCCCCCCTCGCTCACATAATCGAATGGGAGGGCCCATTCAATTACGTGAGCGAGCCCCCTCCCGGCTGACAAGGTTATACAACCTCGTCAGCCAGGAGGAAGTCCTCCTGGCCAACAAGGTTGTATAACCTCCTCGGCCGGGAGGACTTCCTCCTGGCCGACAAGGTTATACAACCTTGTCGGCCAGGAGGAAGTCCTCCCGGCCGGCAAGGCTATACAACCTCGTCGGCCAGGAGGACTTCCTCCTGGCTGACGAGGTTGTATAGCCTTGCCGGCCGGGAGGACTTCCTCCTGGCCGACAAGGTTGTATAACCTCGTCAGCCAGGAGGAAGTCCTCCCGGCCGACGAGGTTATACAACCTCGTCGGCCAGGAGGACTTCCTCCTGGCTGACGAGGTTGTATAACCTTGTCAGCCGGGAGGAAGTGTTCCCGGCTGACAAGGTTATACAGCCTCGTGCCGGGAGGAAGTCCTCAATGGCGTGTGGGAACCACACGCCATTTTTGGCGTGTGGGTCTCACACGCCCTTTTTTTTGGCGTGTAGACCCTACACACCCAAAAAAATTGGCGTGTAGGCCCCGCACGCCAAAAAAAATTGGCGTGTAGGCCCCGCACGCCAAAAAAAATTGGTGTGCGGGTTGGCGTTGGCGTACGCTGTTGGTGTGCGTCTATCAACGCCCTGAGATGTGGGAAGCCCACTACAAGCCTTCTCCACAGGCAAAAAATTCCCAACCAATTGTAGCTTGGCCAAAGGTATGTAGTTTTTTTTAATCTATTTCTTTGCAACAACCAAAACTGATTCCATACAATAACTGAATCAGACAGGAATTATTGCAAGATTTGCTGACGCCTCTGAAGAACGTGGAGGCAGCGCCCCAACAGACCCACTTGCCATATGGCTTTCTGGAGGTTTGAGTTTGAGTGACGATGGTCAGCCAGTGGACCCCCTTAAATGGTGGATGCAACAACGGTGTGCAGGAAATACTCATGGGGGCCTGCTCCAGATGGCCCTTGATATGTTTAGCTGCCCCGGTTAGCTTTTTTTACCTCTTTTTGTTCTTTGATATTACTGTACTGATACTTTATACCCACCACAGCAACAAGCGTTGATTTTGAGCACTCATTTACTTTTGTAAGAGACTATTTTTCCCTTGGAAGGCACAGGCTTAGTGCAGCATTGGTGACCCAAGGCATGGCCATTTCATTTTACGCAAAGGAAGGGGTATGTTACATAAGTGGAAGATGAATAAGAAAAACCCAGGACAAGCAAAAGGGAAAGGGGAGATCTGTGAGGAGATGAAGGATGAATGTAGTTAGTTAATATTAATTACCTATACACCTGATTAGTGAAATGAAGAATTTGAATGTTATTTTTGAGGCAAACACCTGCGGGTACCCGCTGCGGCTGCGGGTATGGGTGCAGGTGTTAAGTATAGGTGGTTTTTTTGAGCAGGTACCCGCACCTGTGCTGGGTACCCGGGTGCAAAGTAACATCTTTATGCTAATCAGATGTGTAGACTCTTTAACTGGAGGAGAACCCTCCACTTGAAGAGGCTATGTAGCCTCTTTTACTTGAGGGAACCTCCATGGTTGACAAGGCTACATGCTTCTTAAATAGGAGATAATACCTTCAACTTAAGGGAGAAAGTCTGGAGGTTGTGTAAGCACACCTGAATCCAGGTTAGCTTACATACACCCCTGTATTTCTAGCTATGGGATATAACCATTTCTATACATATAGGAAGGGTATACAACCCACATAACCTCCTATATTTATAGGTATCATACCCCATAGCTACACACATAGGAAGTGTGTGCGGGTTGCATGCCTTTTTCAAAAAGGGTGTGAGGGCTGCAAACCCTTTTAATGTGTATACAAAAAGGGAATGTGGGAAGCCCATCCTTTTTATGGGGATAACCAGACATATACACATAACAAGGATGTGCCCCTTGTGTGAGTGTTCAGAAAGGGGTGTGAATTTATTAAAATCCATCTAATCTATTAACTATGTTCTTTCAGTATATTTTCATATTCAATAATCAATATTCTATATTCTATATAAATATTGTGTTTCCAAGCAAAAATGGGCAAATGGCAAATTTCTTAAATTGTGCCAAGCAAAATTATGTGTATGGCTATGCAATATTAGCCAAATACATATTTAAAGTATCTAGAGATAGCAGCGGATTGGGCCATCTATTTTGTTTAATCAATGTTCTCAATGGATCTGTGGCCATTACAGCAATGGTGGGCCGCAACACTACACTATTTGACCGCTAACTGTTAGTTTAGCGGGGTTTTTTTCCCCAGAAAATTTGTAGCCACTGCAAACAAAAAATGTCTCAACTTCCTCAAGTTGACATGTGGAAACTCTAAGGAATCTGGTGGTATTACTCCAACCTTTCTCAAAGGGTGAATCAACCAAGCTTCAATGCACAGTCACTGTGCATGTTGCAAAGTGACCGTGCCCAGTGTACATGGGTGGAGATACAACAGTAGCTTGGTTGGAGCATGCTGCATATCAACTGCTGGCAGTTGATCCGGTTTTTTTGCAGTGAGGAATTATAATTATTGGGATTAATCAATTTCTAGCTTCACACTACCTTTCCAGATGAAAAAAGAAGTAAATTTCATCTTGAGGAAAACTCAAAATTGGTAAGAAGTCCCATTACAAAGATCATCCAGCCATTGCAG
The DNA here is from genome assembly GCA_007896445.1 of Puccinia hordei. Taxonomy (NCBI): domain Eukaryota; kingdom Fungi; phylum Basidiomycota; class Pucciniomycetes; order Pucciniales; family Pucciniaceae; genus Puccinia; species Puccinia hordei. The sequence continues at coordinate 212,098 of RDRW01000475.1, forward strand.
CAAAAATATTTCAAGTTTTGAAGTAGGATAAAAGAATATGTTGCAATCAATCTTCTTCTTGGTCCATATTACAAATTTCATCTTTTAAGAATTCCCTTTTTAGTTTGAGCTTGAGGGCTGGTACTAGAAAGTTTATCATATCAATTTTCATTTACTGGTTTGGAAAGCTTTATTGCAAAAATAGAAACCAGCAATACAAGTGTTTTTAGATAATCCAATTCAAATCAGATAAGAATGACAGAAAATTATTATCACTGCAACATTCTCAAATTCAAGAAATTTCTGGCCTTGAAGAAAAGAATCAAGTCTTATTTTTTTTCTTTCACAGTAGAATTATATGTATCTTCAAGAGCCTACAGTTTAAATTTCATCCCCTTTGACATAGTAAAATGGTGTAGTGTCAAATTGCTCCAATTTCTAACCCTTAAAAAACTTGCTCAATTCATAATTGTGTTGACTTTGAACATCTTTATTATCTCTGAGTATGCCTTTCCAACTGGCAATTGAATACTGAGCCAATATCCAGCCCAATTGAAGCCTAAAACTGAAAATCCTCTTGTCTGCATGTAGTATTGGAACCCATCTAATGAATGCTTGTAAAAGGAAAAAATGTATATATAAGAGTGGATCCTGAAGGTCTGTCTTTATTTGCTCTTGCTACCAGCCAAGTTTTTGTGGTATTTTGGAAACTGATTTCATCACATTTTGCATTAAACCTTTGCATATTTTTAATTTGCTGATGGTTTACAAATGTGTGAGCAATTTGTGATAACATATGATAAACATAGTGTTCAGGTCACAATTACAAGATGGGCTAGATTATCTACTTACATGCACATTTTTTTCACAATTTATTTCTTTGTATATATATATATGCTATATCTAGGACATGCACCAAAACAAAATCTGTACTACAAGAAAAACTCAAGAAGCCAGTGGCAGTTTACATTCAAGAGACAGGCATGCACTATGCTGAAGTTGAGTTGAACTAAAATTTGCCATTCAATGTTCACTAAATCTGTTCCCCTTTTCATCCCAGGGTGAGACTGCCATATGATTTACTATCTTCATCCAATGTTTCAATTGGGATTTGACTTGAGAACGCTTTCAGAATACCAACTTATATTCTATGGTCACATCCTTTCATTTCTGTGACCTCTTTCCCAATCTACAACCCCCCTATCCTTTTTTAAATTCATATTTTCCATACCATTGTGTGTTGTTTTCTCATTTATTCAATCAACAATAGTTTCATCCTTATCCATTACAGAGTTCTAATGTTCATTTCCATCCATTGTTAAATTACAATGCTAAATTATTACATTATTAGTTAAAATTTCTACCATATTCTCATTATGCATATGTATGTTATTTTCCAGCTCAACCACATTTTGGACAGTATGTATTGGTCTATTTAAATGATTTTGTGTTCCAGTCATAATTCATCATCAAGTCTGAGCTGCATAAATTCAAATCTCAAAACTCTCTCCTGCTCCTTGGTCCTTTTTCAGATCATCTTGAGACTGCCTCCTATCCTCAAGCATAAAACTCTGAAGGTCAATATCAGCAAATGCTGGCAGTTTCATTTCTGGGCTTCCCTGGACTAATTACCCAACCCCGGCCCAAGCCCATCTTGACTTTGGCGGGTGTGGGTTTGGGCAGTAAATTTTCAATTCTGACCCGGCCCGGCCCGACCCGCTTGAAAGCCAGGGCAGGTTCGGACATGGACTTTGAACCCGGGCCGGCTTATTTAGATCAAAGGCTCACCTGTATCTAACCAACCACCAACATGGATTACTACTCTATCGTCGGCGTCTCAGCCTCTGCTGACTCCAATCAAATTACCTCTGCCTATCGAAAGGCTTCCCTGAAGGTACATCCAGACCGAGTAAGTAAATATGTATAATCAGCCCAGCCTTTTCTCTATTTTTCATTATTTATTTGTGAAAGCTGATAATCCGGATGATGCTTGATCAGAACCCGGATGACCCATTAGCTTCGGAAAAATTTCAGGCATTGAAGACTGCATTCGAGATTCTCCTAGACCCGATCAAACGAGCTGAATTCGACGCCAAGCGTGCCGCCCAAGCGGCCAGGACAGCCCGTTTCGCCGGCTTAGATAACAAGCGGAAGGCGCTTGCACGTGACCTTGAGGCTCGTGAAGAAGCTTACCAGAAACAACAGGATGAGTCTGTTCAGAAAGCCGCTAAGATTAGAAGACTCGAAGAGATTAAAGCCGCTGGTGCTAAACTACGTCAGGCAAAAATGTCTGAACTCGCTTCTGTGGGTCAAACCTCATCCATTGAACAACCTGTCAGACCACCTTCAGCCCAATCAACCCGTTCACCCCCCACCGTCGAAAGGTGCGATACTCTAGACTGTACATTGCGGTTCAAATGGACTAGGAAGAAGCTCCCTGAATTAAGCACAGTCGAAGATCTATCTACTCGAATCTGTTCATGTGATCTGATCAAGCCCTCAGACATAGAATCGGTCGTCATCTCTACAAAAAACTCACTCAATTCAGCTGAAAACCCAGGCCATCAAAGTAAAAAAGGATCAGCTGTGGTCTGCTTTAAAACAATTTCACTCTGTAACCGATTCTTCGACTTTGCTCAAGCCGATCCCGGCTGGACAAATTGTACTGTGACTCGACTCTGTTCGAATTCTTGATTCTACTCGTACATCTTGGTAGTATGTAATATATTCGAGCAGGTGGCTCTTCGCTGGCCTTCCACCCAAGTTCCACCAAAAAAATTAGAATGGCAAGACTTCTTTGTCATATCAACAGGCTCGGCGACTTTCAACACTTTTGATCAAACATGATGAATGCATCGTAATCGTGGGAAACAATCACGAGTGAGAGCTCACATCACGTCTCGAAGCAAAAAAAAAAAAACTATCCACATCAGGAGACAAAGTTTATAACCAAGGATAGTATGTGGTGAGTTTTACTCATCTACAATTGCTGGATGGAAGAAGGGTCGGAAGCAGAGATGGAAGAGAACTGCATCCGTTTTTTTCGATTTGTTCCAAAGTTTTACGTCCACGGGCTTTCTTGGCCTTGTCAACCGGTGGCTCGCCCCATGACAGTCCTTCTTCTTGGTCAACAGAAAGCTCAGATCAATGGTCGAGCTGCCAGGAGGATAGCTGGTCACCAAGCCATGCAGATCTTCTTTTGGTCTGATTTGAAGTCCAAGTTCGATCCGAATCCATTTGACCTACAAAGGTTATGGGCTCGCATGTTCAAAGAACCTGTGCCCTCTCATTAACAGTTTACGAGCTACAACGACTTGAGCGCCCCCTTGGCCAGTTTCACTGCCGTATGCTAAATCCCTGTCTGAAAAAAAACAAATAAGAGAACTTAGCTCCATAAAATCTACAGACATAATAAGTTGGAGGGCTCGAATATGGATGATTGGACTTCCTTTGGTGAACGTCCTCATCTGTCTCAAATCTCTGAGCTCACATCCGCTCCGTGCCAGCTAGACAATGATACATTAAGAGTATGGTAAATCAGTAAGACAGTCTATATTGAAACAGGCGATTAACTGATGATAGCACTCTCCATCTTGAGCAAGCCAAAGTGCAGATCAGACAGCTCGCGGCTGTCGAGGCGTTTGCTTGTTTTGTTTCGCCCTTTGGTGCCCGACTGCGGGGAAATTTGCGGCCCGCGGGGTGTTACCAACTTGACCAACACGTCACCAGGGTTCTGGTAATACTCAACATAAAAAAGTCCATAGCTCACCCTACAAAATGAACTCCTTGACCACAGTTCTCCTCCTCTTGGCCCTGCTCCAATGTTTTACTCTTGCAAGCGAACAAAAGAAACAGCTCCAAATCGGCGTCAAACATAAACCGGAGAAATGTCACATCAAAACGCAAAAGGGGGACCACCTATCGTGAGTTGGTACAACCTTATGATGAATAGTGCGCTCTCTAAGCCTGTTCATCTCTTTTCTGCGTTGTTTTGTTTTTTGTTCTCTAAAAACGACTGTTGAATAGCTAACAAGCCATGGGTCCTCATTGATTGCAAAACAGAATGCACTATACGGGAACATTAGAGAGTGGCGTAAAATTCGACTCTTCGCGTGATCGAGATCAGTCAGTCATTCTCATATTTATGAAATACCTCAATTCACACGCATCTTGACTCGGATGATACTGAACATGCTTTGTCTGTTTATTTTTTTATTTTTTTCGTTTGGGGTTACCGTGTTTCATTCAGACCGTTTGAATTCACCCTTGGCACGAAGCAGGTCATCGCAGTAAGCCCCACGTCTAGATGGCTACCCTGAGAGCGAATAACGAAAATAAGATATGCTAATCTAACACTTACTCACGTTTAAGGGATGGGACCAGGGCCTACTTGAGTTCGTTTTACCATTGGACCGTTTAAATTCTATCTACTGACCTTGATCAACCATCCCTATGTGATACCTACAGTATGTGCATTGGCGAAAAACGCAAACTGGTGATTCCCTCCCATCTGGCTTACGGAGACTCGGGGGGTCAGTCACTTAATGAACTCCAGATCTTTTGTTTGTCTGCCAAGTCACTAATAAAACGTTGACCGACCTGCTTATCCTCTTTAGCTGGGGGAGTGATCCCCGGAGGTGCCACTCTGATTTTTGACGTTGAGGTAAGTAGCGTGCTTTGTTTTCACTCGGTTATGCCTCCATTAGTTTTCATCGTCCTGATTGGTCTTTGTTCATTGTTACTGTGAAGCTCCTTGATATCACCAATAGGAAAGCTCCTCCTCATGCAGAGCTGTAGTCAACCTCAATTGAAAAATCGTGCAGCCTAAAGAGATCCATTTGACTATCTCAAATAAGAAAAATGATCAACAATTAGTCTTGGATATGAACTTGAGATAATCATGATTTTTAGTAGTGGAGATATGCACATTGAAAACCCGTGTTTATGAGTCATCCCTCTGATGTGCCACATAGAATACATATTCATCTAAATTACAGTTCGGTTCTGTAGTTGGAGTGCCATCAATTCCATACGTGCAAAAGAATCCTAATTGGAACTCACATAATAGTCCAGTTCATGTAGCTACTTGTTGATAGATAATTTTTTCCTGACAAGGATTGCTTTTCAGACCCCACAAAGTTTTGTCATAAAACCCACCTGGGATTCTATATGACCAGAAACCTGTCATCCTGCAAGAAGCAAAACCAATGAAATAAAACACGGGTGTCCCTTGGGTTTACATCTCACCAATTGAGATCAACCAATTTTAAATTGGTTGAGTACATCCCAGCTCAACTGGGATGACTTCAACCTAGGCAATTATGCAGGCAGCACTTCAGTTAAACATATCTCAACCTCCCTTGGTACATTCCACTCATACTCCTTGGTGGCTTTATACACCTTAAAACTCAACCTTCCTGGCATATTTACTCCATTTTAATCCTCCTCCCAGATTGTTTTTTTTTCTTTTTAACTTGCCTTAACATGCATCTGATTACATAGTACATAGTCTAATGAGGGGCTATACTGAATGGAAAGGGATATGAATAGAATTTGTGTTTTGAGAATCTACAATAATTGTTTTTTTTTGTAAGGGACAGACTTTTTTTTTTTCTGGGGGGGGGGGGGGAAGGAGGGAGTAAGTTGGTCAGGTGTTGTGATTTTTGAGCATTAATTTGCATTACCTTAAATTGAAGAAATTTACCCAGGAAAGGTAATGGTTGATTGGATGCCAGGTAAGAAGTGTAAAAAAGAATTATATTAATTAACTGAGGCAAAGAAAAGAGGGAGGAAGAATTACAACAGTATTTAGAGTCCAATATTTTCTGCTGTTGAAGACCAGAGGTTAAGTATTCAAATTGTGTTAGATATACATAATGAAAACTTATGTCATGAAAGATAGATGAGTAAATGAATCATTCGTGTATTGTGTTGAATATGAAGTTGAGGTATTCTCAAGTTAATAAGGTTCATTGCAAGGCTATTGGAAAGATTCAGCACCAAGCTGGAACATTGAGTTCTTGTTGAGGCTAACCAAGAATGGTTATTGATTAGCTTTGAGGGTACTTAAAAGTCACTGGAAAATGTATTCCTTTGATTTGGAATGCCAAATTTCAAAGAATTTACTGAATTTTCTTTAGAATTGAATTTCACACAAAAGGCATGTTGAAACTTTCAAGGCTGAAAGCATCTCCACAAATTGGCTCTTGGCAGAAAAATTTGGTGGACTGGTTTCCCATTTTACCCTTCAATGGTCTCGTGAAATGACCCTGGGAACATCACAGGGAGCATTAAAATGGGTAATCACCTGCTGACTTCTCCAGGTCATCTCCCAGCTGCAACCCACCATTCCTCAACAAAACAACTCCAGATGACACCCAAAAAAGCCCCAAAACAAATGGAGGACTAAAATATCCCTTCTTCAATTCCAACACCAAAAGCTAGGACTAGTATGAAGAAAACAAAAAACAAGGAATCAACTGCAAAAAAAAAAAAACACCAAAGATTCAACCCCAGTACTGACCAAAGATTCTCCCATAAAAAACATTTGAATTCACCCCAAAAGAAAATGAAACAAAAACCAAAAATATCTTTCCATCCTGTTCAGTGAAATCTGACCAGAAGCTGTGTTTTTCTTGGTTAAACACTTGCTGCAATGAAATTGTCGGGAAGGGCAGAAGGCAATGACTTTCCAGGATAGAATCCATGCAACCCTCTGGTTGAAATCTTGGTGAAATCTGAATCAGTCCACAGCAACCAAGTTAAGTATCACTTAGGGTTTGAAATAAATCAATTGTTAAAACTCAAACAATAAGAGATGTTAGCTTTCCTTTTTCCTTTCCCCAATCATCTTCAAGACTCAATTCACTACCTCAACCTCCAATAAAATCTTATCAACTACTACTGCTCTTATCAGAACATGCTCATTACTCAAATCCCTTCCATACTCTGCCTGCCTATCAATCTAACCAACTTGCAACACACTCTGCTCACTGCTCTATGTTTGTTTTTCATTTTCACCTCTTTCTATTTTCTCTTTGTTTGATGTACACTGAAATTCTATTGTCTTCATGTCTGTTATATTTCTTTTTTTCTTCTTAAAAATACCTTGCTCACTTCTTATCACTAGTCTCCTCCAAAAATTCTCATCTTTATAAAATAATTTTCCATTTACATTAGTGGTATGCCTCTATTTTATTCTTTTTTATCTTTATTATATCTCATGATGTCTTTTTCTCTTTAGTCTGTTTTTTTTCATAAAAATATCATCATTTTTACAACACCTCTCCCAGATCTTCACTAAGTACAATGAAAAGAAGAAGGATTAAAGGGGCTTTAAACCTCTACCTCTACACCCAGTTGGGGCTGCTGAATTTTGTTGGGGACTCATCCTCAAAACTGTAAACAAATTTTTGGCTATTTTCCAAATGTTGAACAGAAATTTAAAAGCAGAAAGACTCACACATTTATTGCAAAATTTTTGTAAACTCATCAACAGCTTTCTACAATGATATACTAACTCATTCCTGTTGTATTTTGATTTAGCTTACAGAGGCTAAAGAGATGTTTAAGACCTCCTCTGACTTGTCTTTCAATCTCAATGATTGCAGGGAAATCTTGAAGGACATCCCAAAGTGGCAGGCTACCCAGAAAAAGGATGAAGCTTGAGGGGAGAAAAAAGGAAAAAATGTGAGGGGGGAAACGGGGGAGACAGGGGAGACAGGGAGACAGGGGAAAAATGGGGGGAAATGGGGGGTAAAATGGGGAAAATGGGGAACAAAGGGGAAAAAAATGGGGAAAATGGGGGAAAATGGGGGGAAATGGGGGGGAAATGGGGGGGAAATGGGGGGAAATGGGGGAAATGGGGGGAAATGGGGGGAAATGGGGGGAAATGGGGGGAAATGGGGGGAAATGGGGGGAAATGGGGGGAAATGGGGGAAAGAAGAAAGAAGAAAGGGAAAAAATAGAGAAGTAAAAATTTGAGACTGGGGAGGAGGAGGAAGAGGGGGGAAGAAAATTAGTCTGGTAAATATCTTAGCTTTTCTGTGCACACTCTCAAATGCTTGCTTGGTCTTGCTCATTTGGATATTTGACAATATTATTTTTTCTTTCATTGTTTTTATTCCTTTTTGTTTGTTCAAACAAATCAAATACAATAAAAAAGTGAATCAAAAATAAATAAATAAAATTAATCAGCCCAAGAAGAAAGAGGAAAAAAAAAGTGAGAGAAAAAAAAGAGGGGGAAAAAAAGAAATAGAACAAAAAAAGAGGCAAAAAAGAAAGTAAAAGACAGCTTGAAGATGTTTAATTATCTTCATTGGAGCCCTGATTTTTCCACAGGAAATCAAGAAGATCTTGCTGAAGGCATGTATGTAAAGTTTGATCTCAAATATCTCAATATTATATAAGAAACTGCTCAACACATGAATTGTTTGACCCATTTGTAGTTATTTTTGCTTTTGTCTGAGATGTTTGTTGAAATCTCCAGTCACCCTCAAGATTGGTGCCAGATTCTTATTTGATGGTTGTTGTTGAGTTTTCAGTCAAACCTAACTTGAATTGAGGCATACACACCAGACATGCTTCATAAATTAGCAATCTCAACCGGTTAGGGTTCTTTGCTTCATTATCAAAACTCTCAACAAGCTCAGTCATTCAATCATCAAGCCTTCCTCAAGACTCGACGACATTCCGTTCCGACTCAAGATCTCCATCTCCGAAGTTGATTTTTACCGGTCTCAATAAGTGAAGTAAAACTCCTCAAAACTTTAACTCACAACAACAAAACTCATCCCTTGCGTTGATTCTCATTTCTCAAGATTGAGTACTCCAGGTATCAAGATCTAATCTTGATTTATTACAATAATTCAATAATTCATTATTGCTCTGTTTGTCTCTTTTTTCTCTTTTCCTCATGTTCTCTTTTCCTCTCTTTTGCTTGTTGATGAATTAACCGTACTTAAACTTTTGTCCTTTAAATCCTCTTTTATTTTCTTTCCTTATTCCCTTCAGAACCTTCTTAGCTTCTTTAACAAAAGTCCTCATTGATATTTCATTTACTAGTTACATTTGCTGTGGTAAATATTCCTCTCTCATCATCATCTCTCTTAACTTTCTTCTTTCTTAATTTGTATTGACAATCTCTTATCTTTAGTCTGGTTTTTTGTTAGCACTCATATCGTCAAAAAGTCTTTAGTTGTGTTGTGGATTATGATCACAGGTGAAATTATATCCAAGAGATGAATCCTGTTGGAATTTCATGTCTCTTTCTCTTTCCCTTCCCTGTCACTAATCTGTTGCTCACTCCTTCTCTTCCAGACAAATATTCATTTCCACATTCTTTCCCACATCTTGTCCCACATTTTTAATAGCTTAAATATCCAAGACAGACAAGGAATGAAAACCACTAGTTCTTCAGCACACTCTTCCCTGAGACCTTTTGAGTCTCTTGCAGTGAGGAGCCTTTCTCCCCCTCACACACTAGCTGGCTTAGCCCTCTTGAAGGGCTTCTTTGTCTTGTCCTCATCCTCAGATCCTTCTTCCTTGAGGTCCCATCTCCAAAGATTTTCTTCCCTAGCTTCAAATCTCTCTCAAATCCTCATGTATCCAAATTCAACCAGGGAAATGAATGATGGTGTAGCACAATTGCACATCTCCAAAAGCACATTTAACATCTTTGCAGTAGGATTCTCCAAAGGTTTTGCAGTGAAATGGCTTCCAGAAAAACTGTTGGTTTCTTCTGCTTTTCAGTATAGTTCCCTTGATCAGCAACTGGGAAGTTCTTCCAGAACCAGTACATGTAATCAAGGGATCCCATCATACCTGGAATTTCACACTCCTCACAAACTGCCAGGAGACTGGCTGGATTGCTTTTGTTTGGCTTTTACAATTTCACCACTGCAAGAAAGATTTCCTAGGCTGAAGTCACCCCAGTTACACTAGGAAAGTACTAGGATGGACCCAACCAATTTAAAATAAGTTGATTCCAACTGATGAAAAATCAAAACAAGGGGGTTCCCTGGAGTTTATATTTTCTCAGGTGAGATCAACCAAGTGTATATTGGTTGAGTGCATACTTGGATGACTTCAGCCTAGGAAATTATGCTGGCAGTGAGTATTCTCATTCATAGACATTCAAAATTGTCTGGAATAAAATTTTATAGCATTTCATTGCTGTTGATTTGCCCTTTTTTCAAAAGAAAAAAGTTAGATTTATAATAAAATTGACTAAAAATAACTTAATCATCAACAGAGTCCCCAATACAGCCATATGCACATATTTCAATAGCAGCAGTTTCTGTTTGAATTTTTGAAAAGCTCAATCTTCCAGCTGCATCATGCCTCTGCACAAAGTAACACTTTGTGTTTTTTGATATATTCAACAATTCAGAGGCAAAAATCTCATGCACATCCTAAATTTTGGACAGAATAATTCCAAGGGATATTTTGGTTGTTGAATCTTGTGCTGAATCTTGTGCCACCACTCATACATGTTCCCTGTGCTATCAAATATCTCAGACAAAACAACCCACTCCTCAAGATCACTCTTACATCAACAACTCTCTCAGTTCCCAACTCTTCTTTCACTCTTCCTTTTCCCCTATCTTTCCCTATCCTCACCACTTCTACCTCTTATACATTCTATCCACTCCTCAAACTAGCTATTACAACCACTTCTACTTCTTATCTATCCTCACAACCCCTAATACATTCTCACCACTCCTCAAAATCAAATCAACCAACTACAAACTACTCAAATCTTGTCATCACAAGCTTTAACATTGGATGGCCTTCAATAGCTTCCGACTTGGTGAGAAATGCACCTCAAACATTTTCTCTACTCAACTTCTTTCACATCAACCTCATCAACTGACTTTCTTGTTCTAATCTATCACTGTTCATTATTAAATTTTCTCAGTCTTTTTCACTTCCTTTTTATAGTTGTCTGTCTCCAAGATACACATAACTTCTTTAGAGTTAGCTTCTTTATGATTATCATTGTTTTTAATCAATTTTTTGTTGTTGACTTTACATCTCTGTTAGTTTCTGGTTCAAGTTTTCTGAAATAAAATCAGGTTTTAGGGGTTGCCTTTGATTTTTTTCCAATGAATCTCTCTCACTCCAGGTGTTGAACCACCCTGTTTTTTCTCTCCTTTTTCTTGAGTAGTACAGTGATTGTTGCTTGGATCAAGGCAATGACATTGTTTTTGTTGTCCATCCATTGATGGATATTGTCTAGGTCCATGTTGTATGCTGGGGTGTGATTGTTGATCTTCAGGCTACTCAAGTCAACAGTCCATCATTAGAGTTGACCTGTGAACTCTGTGACATGAGGTTTCAGCCTGGGGAACAAATGCCAATTGCCCCCCAGACCGTGGGAGATGCTCTGAGTATGAATTGGAAGTTCAATGGAAAAACTGAACTGTACCGCATCCGCCTGAGCCCATTAGTTGTAGTGTGACAGTAAAAGCATCCACAGTTTTTTCAATAAATATTTGAAAAATGTGGAGCTCTTAGCAAGCTCAACAGTTATTTTATCAAGTGTTTCCACACTTGTGGTTTGATAACTTGGCTCTTTTTTGAGTTACCAAGTCAATCCACACTTGTGGTCCTCTTCAACTTGAGTCAATGACTCAATTTGCAGAGGAACACTACACAGGGAGGTATTTATTGAGTGGGGAGATGTTGGGGATATCAGTTGGGGGGAGGGTTCACTATTGAATAACTTGTGAAAGTTATTCACAAGTTACCTTGTCAAGCTCAATAGAGGTCCCTAACTTTATGGACCTCTATCAAGAATCCTAGAGATTCTATAGTTACTGTGCACTATAGAGTGCACAAGTGGGGCTTTGTCTGGATAAAGCTGGCTTATTGAGACAATTGTGGATGCTCTAGCTCCATGTAATTAATGAAGGAAAAGTGGCCAAAGGCCTAGGGCTGAGAAAAATGTGGGCTAAGGAATTCAAGAGCACAAGATGCTCAGGGACTTAGAACACCTGTGAGAGGGACTCAAGAGTGCATGTCTCACAAGCAAGGGCCCAGAACTAAGTGAAGTTTGTATTTCAGATGGGGACAGAAGAAATACATGGCAAGAAAGGGGCCTAAGTTGAGGGCCTAGCTGTGCTGAGGAACAGAATGAAAACAAATAAGCCCTATTTGGGGCATGGGGCAGAATTCTAACAATTAAATCACACCCTTTCATGCACAGTGACTGTGCTCCATTGAAGCTTATCTGGAGACCATAATGATAGACAAAAAAATTATAACTGTCATTCATTTAACTCTTATATATCTTCCCATGGTTTAATATATCATCCAGCATTTTTATTCTGATTTCACTTTTTCTTTTTTTAAAAAAGTGCAGTTTGATTTGACATTCTGCACTTTGAGTTACCAACACACGAGTTATTGTTGAACTAATTACAAAAGATGCATAATTGGGCTACTATCACTTCCGACACAGGTTTCAAAATCTGATTTCACTTGATTTGGTTTATAATGATGTTGATACGTATAATATGTACTTCTTTTGATTTCAATTTGAGTTTTTCATGCCATCTTTTTCTCTTGTGTTTAAGCTTGATGCTGTATTATCCCCTCTCCACTATTCCTATAAAATAAATCCGTATAACCCCCCAAGATGGGGCTATACGGATTTATTTTATTTATGTATCCTGTAGAGTGTTGTGTGTGTATGTAGTCAGGAATGAAAGCCAATCCACACAGTCTTCCTCGACGGAAAAATTCGTGCCAACCCAACCCCCCTCAGATAGAGAGATGATGGACCCTTGTGGTTCGAACACACTTCCAGCCGGGCATGGGGCGCTCAGGATGACCACGATAGACCCACCCACTCGGGCCGAGGAGGACCGGGCACTAGTCGGTCAACAGATCAGCTTCCCGCTCCTCAGTTTCAGCTATCCACTCAAGTTGATCGTCAGTCGACCATACCGCAACGATCTCCATAAGCTCCAGATCGGCCTCGTCTATATCTTAAACTATGGTGGTGGCCTGCTCTCCGGCGACCAACTGGCACTCGATATACAACTGGATGATAGGTGCCAACTTCTATGTCTGAGTCAGGGTAGTACCAAAGGTATGATAATTCCAGGATGTGTTCCTCAGCTTTGTTTGTGCATTGTGACACTCTTAGTGAAAATTTGCATTTGCCTCTAGTTTTCAAGCAGAAAGATAGCCCAACGAATCGATTCTCATCTGCCCCAAATCGGGACTCCTTATACCCTAGCTCTCAGACCACCATCACGCCAACAGGAACGTCTGATGTCTCTAGACAAAACATCACTGCCAAGATTGGCTCTAATGCAACCTTGCTCATGCTACCATCCTACGTAACGTAATCCCATTTCTCTGAAATTTCACTCTCTTCCATGAGCTGTGCAAACGAGGAAAAATCGACATGTATATACATTCGAAACAATCGTGAGATGAGCCAGGATTCTCCGATCATACTGGTCTCTAATGATAAATATTGGTATTGACAAGCTGTTGATTCCCTTTGATCATTTGACAACAAAGATGCTTTCGAGATTCCAGTTTTGTTCAAAAACAGATATACCATCTCCAAGATCACTCAAGCTCATTAGTCTGCCTGGATTGGTTTACTTCGGGTCGCTCGCTCTCGACGAGGCTACCAAACCATCAAAACGAAACAAATCAGAATGAATCATGGACGTTTAAGAAGTTTCAGTCGTTTATAGAAGTCTACATCTCCTCAAACCGAATCGTCAGAGAGAACCTCATTCTCCTAAGAGATCAACATCATCCAACTCAAGACCATTTCACTCTCTACGCAAATTTGTATCTGGTATGCTCGAGTGATAACTCGAAACTGATCAAGACCTTAGATCGCCTCAAGGAGCTCGATCGAAACAGTAACAAGACTCGCCGACAACAGCCGCAGAGCTCAGCGAAGATGAAGGAAGAGCAACAGTCACAACTCTTGTGGTGCTTCTCCGAACTTATTCATCATCCTGAGCCCGAGATCACACCGGCCATCCATCCAGCTCTCCCTGATCATCAGCCTGCAACCCCCAAACCCAACGTCCGAACCGCTATTATTAGAATCGGCTCCCATTCCTCCATCCTAGCCCGCGATTGGCTAGAAAAAAATCTTGCGGATCTGCAGGAAATCATCGGGCCTGAATTCTATAGAAACTGCTTTTAATTTTTTCTCTTTCTTACTCACATAGCCAAACGCGCACCGTCTATGATTCTGTTGGACATATCCTCCTCTTCTTTTCAACCAGCTTGATTATTCTTCGCTGACATTATATAGATCCATATCAGTCATTTCCAAAGCTGAGGGGGCTTAGTTTCTTGTATTCATTCACATGTACATGTAGTTACCCTTTCGATGGCCTTAATATAATAGACTCCTACCCTTCCAAAGATTGTATGTTCATTTCATGGCGAAAATTCTGTGCGATTTCTAGCTGTCTTTTATTCCGAGGGAGGTTCAGGTGAGGCCGACTTAATCAACAATGGTGATAATAGGAGTCTTGAGAATGGTATTGGGGGTTAAGAGCAAATCTTGCCTAAGTGCCAAGAATCTGATAGAAATAATCATATTCATTTAGCTTGTGTGGCGGTAGATCAAACATTTGGGTATATTGGAATTAGATAAATGATGGCAATATAATCACAATTCAGGACCTATCAACTTTCATTCTAAAAATAGGTGGTTTTTAAGTGAGGCAAAAGAAACATCCTGCAATGCTTATGATCCACCAATGGCTTTCTGTGATGTCAGTGAGAAAATAAACATGGTAGAAAGCCCAGTGCTCCTGATGAGCTGTGGAGGTTTGATAAATTCAAGCCATCATGAGCATAGTTATGTTTTGATTGCTTCTGCTAGTTATTTTTAATCAATCGATGACAATGAAATTGTTAAGGAAAAAAATCTGTTGAATATTATCTCTATCCAAACCCAGAGAGCTTTGCCCAAGAATAGTACATCAGACCATTAAGCAGAAAAAATCTTTCTAGTTTGGGAAATGATGAGTAAGTAATCTCAATGTGATCTGATAAGAATGTTCCCCTTCTAGGGTTGCCTCATTTGCCATCAAAAACAAAAAAACTGTTCTGCTACTCTTGATGTCTAATCTGACCATTTCTATCTTTAAGCTTTCACATGGCGGCCGATATCTTGGTTTATCCTTGAAATTGTTGATGGGGTTGTTAGAGACCTTAGAAGATTGGATATACAATGTGGTAGTAGAAAC
This sequence comes from Puccinia hordei, assembly GCA_007896445.1. NCBI lineage: Eukaryota > Fungi > Basidiomycota > Pucciniomycetes > Pucciniales > Pucciniaceae > Puccinia > Puccinia hordei. Next base: position 227,319 of record RDRW01000475.1, read on the forward strand.
AAAAACAACTGCAAGGTGAAAGTGTGGTTGAAAATATGGGTTTATGTTTTTGAGTTAAGTCTTTGTTTATGTACATAAGTGGGGTTTTGTTCAAGTTTTGTCCTCCAACTGCCCATACAAAATCTCACCGGCCCCACTTCCCAACTTCAATCGGACACAACCAACTCCCCTGATCATCGAGAACACTCGTTGTTGACCAGATGTCATTCCAAGCACTCATCAACGCATCAGACTGTGGTCCATCTAATCCGCTACAAAACCTACTCAAACACACTGACCGAAACACTCTTTCGTCGAGGTTTGAGAATCAACCTCAGCATGCTAATCGCAATCAGCTTCCCCAGGCTTCTTCATCCCACCTCACCAACAGTCGCCAGCAACCCGGACCGTTTCTTTTTAACGAGCTGAGAAACGAACTCGATTCAATTAACCGGGCCCACCAGGCCGCTCAAACACCCCAAATCGACCAGGGTAAGCCCAACTGATGATCAGCTCCTCAGATATTCTCATCTCTGACCGCTCCACCTCCTTGTTTTAGCATGGCAGAAACAGTTTGCGGGATCCCCGATGGGGCCAGCCGTTTCCTCGCACGAAATAGCTCAGATGGAGCACTCCTTTCGTTCAGTGGCCCATCAGCAACCCAATCATACATCACCATCCATGCATTGGTCCAATCAATTTGCAGAGGGTCAAGACCAAGCCCCACAGAGCTCGAGCCATTCGATCCACAACTTCTCAAGTCAAGGCTTTAGTAGTCCCTTGCTCCACCGTACCGGTCTGCTCGGCTTTCCTCACCAAAGCATGATTCACCAAGATCGCCCATTTTTCTCTCAGTCAGGGATCCATTATCCAATGGCTAATGATAACCAGCAAGCCAAAGCGCAAATCGTCGAGCTCACCGAAGAGAACTGGGAGGCCGAATTCGACAAGATCGGCGACCAACTCCACGTTCAACCAAATGGGGAAAACCAAGACCATCAGGGTGCCAGTTTCACCTCGGTTGATCATCAATCACCGTCTTCCACTCTGAGCCAGGAGGAGACCAACTCGGACGAGGCGGACCACGAATTCCTGAGGTCACTGGAAGCTACCTGGAAAGGCTTGGCTGCCAATCTCAACCCGGGTAGTCTCTCAGTTCCGAATTGGGAAGATTTCCACGATGAGGATTTCCTCAGCCCGGATCTATCGAGGCACCGAGAAGTGGGAATCTCCTCCGAATCTGCTGCAGACTTCCTCGACCATCCTGAGCCGTACCCATTCCAGTCCAACAACCCGTTCCTCGACTCGGCCGATCCGTTCGCGGAGGGCCAACGTCTACTTCACTCCGGTGCTACTCTGAGCGAGGCCGCGTTAGCGTTTGAGGCCGCCTGTCAATCCGACGAGGGCCGGGCGGACGCCTGGCGAATGCTGGGCGAGACCCAGGCGGCAAACGAAAAGGAACAACTAGCGATCAAGGCCTTCCAGCGGGCCGTGGGCTGTCATGATGGCAATGGCCAGTCGGCATGGATGTCACTGGCGATCTGCTGGGTCAATGAAGGTCAGGAGATGCGGGCCTTGGCGATCCTGGAGCGGTGGCTGATGGACACCTATCCGGCTATCGCTGCCAACGTCTCCGCCGGCAAAAAGGTCGAGGATTCTACCAACCCTTGGAGCCGACATGAGATGCTTGTTGAGAAATTCATCCAGGCCGCCCGGGCTGGCCCAGATGTCAGGGACGGGGCCGGAAAGGAAATGGTTCGGTGCCAAACGGTTGATGTCGACGTCCAGGTAGGGCTCGGGGTGTTGTTTTACAGCAATTCGGAGTATGAGCGAGCGCGGGATTGTTTCGAGGCGGCGTTGGGTGTCAATCCGGATGATTTCCTACTCTGGAACAGACTCGGGGCCACGCTGGCCAACGGTGGCAAGTCGGAGGAGGCCATCGGGGCCTACCAAAAGGCGCTCGAACTCCGGCCTACTTTCACCCGGGCTATTTATAACCTCGGTGTCTCCTGCTTGAACATCCATTGTTACTCTCAGGCGGTCGAACATTTCCTCGCCGCTCTCTCTCTTCACTCTAAGGCCGCCTCCGTTGGTAATCGGCCGCTACTCCCCGACGGGGACGGCAGCGAGAACCTTTGGTTCACTCTGCGCCGAGCCCTTTTGTGTCTTGTGAGTCACTCATCCTCACTATGTTTTCTCTTACAGGTCCATGAATTTCCTCAACTCCTTCGAATCTGATCTTGTACCCTCTCAATTGTAGGATCGCTCCGATTTGGCCGACCTGGCCGTCCCAGAAACTAACCTTGAAGTGTTCCGTGAACATGGCTTCGATTTTTAAATTGATTTCAAATGAACATAGAAAGCAAAATCGTATACGACCATTTTTTTTCTCTTTCATTTCCTTTCCAACAAAAAACAGCGACATGAGTTTTTTTTCTGATAGTTGACGTCTGAACTATCTATCATAAACTCGGACGAAAACTGATCCTGAACCCGAAGTCCCATTTCAGTTGACCCCCTCACTAGGACCCAGTTCGATAAATAAAAGCCAATATGACCGACTCGCGCACAGCCCATTCTATTTTTTTCATCCCCCTCATCTTTCTCATGACCAAAGTAGATTTTGACTCTTTTTTTCATACTGTACTGCAAATTCATCTTTATGTATCTGTCGTTTGATTGTACCTAGTCGGTTTGTATGATCCTTCCCGTCGTACCGCTATTTTTCTTTCCTCTCGTCTACTCTTTCCTTTCCACTTCCATTCCCTTTTTTCATCCACATGATTACAGACATACACGAATACCAAACTTGTTTGTTTTCTTTTGCTTGTTTGGGTGTATCGTAGAACAATAGACACGGTTACTTAATGTTGATTTCGTTGTAATTAACAAGTGAATCAAAATTAGGAAATCTGGAATCAAATACAAATTGTGTGGCCCACTGCCAAGCAATCCGAATTAGTATATCGGCTAGTATGACCGCCTCTCAGCCCATGGGTGGCCGCGGTAGAGACGGGTTCGATTCCCGTATTCGGAAACATTTTTTCTTCCAGACGTGTGGCTGCGGCAACCGTTGTTTCTCCGTCTGGTGGAAACAGTTGTCGTGATAGTTCTGCTGTTGAATAAATAAATGTCTGAGGATATTTATTTGGCAAAATATAAGCTAAAGGACATTTATTGGACTGTGATGCATCTAATGATGATGTGATTTCCTGCTGCCAGTTGATTGCTCTCAGTTTGAAGATACCCCAGGAAGAAAGTCCAAATCTATTACGCTCCAGAATATAAATAAATGAATATGTATCCATTTACAGATATTTCACATAATCCTGGAGGTTAAAGGTGACTCCTCAATTTTGTTGTGCGCTTTCACTCCGGTTGATCGGGTACTCGAGATTCCGGCCAACTGACTGGAGTCGAAAGTAAGTGCTGTGGTTGCCTAAAGCCTGGGGTTTTCCAAAATAAAAAAAATGATATGGCTGACACGAAAGCAGTTCAACTTCGAACCACATTCAACTCAGTCCTCACTCCTCTTCGTGGCTTGGAAATAAACGCTCGCTGTTGACTGAATGGCGTCCAGAAATCTAATTCATACTAACATTTCGGAGGAGCAGGTTAGTCCTCATCAGCTTCTCGCTTATCTAATTCCTTATCAGGTTTAAACTTCAAGTCCATAAAGAAATAAAATAAATAGAACTAATACGATTCTTGGATACTAGGTTATTGTAGCCTTCCACTCTTTCCTTCAGGTGAGACAAAGAATATTCGAGACCTAGACCTACATACGAAGAATCAACCCCAAGTTAACTGAAGCTGGTTGATACGTCAAATTAGGGTGCTTTGGCTCAAGCTCATGCCGAAAAGCTTCTTGACACCGCCATCCTTAGTTCTGCCGATGCTGATATCCAGATCGCAGGGCCAGCCATATGTCTGTTTTTGGCCGCTCTTCGCAGTGAAGGAAATCCTCCTAGTATTGCTACCTCCATGATCACACTGGATGCAACCAATTGCCCAGCCTCTTTTCGCAACTGGTTTCTACTCTGGTCTGAATGTGGTCGGTTTTTTTTAAAAAATATTTTCCACATTACGATCCCCATCTGATTTCTCAATGTGTCTCCCGAAAAATTACAACTTCTAACAAATCGGAATCCATCCCTCAAACCAGCTCCCAAGATCAAGGCACTCTCTCTCGAACTGAGACATGATCTAGCAAGAATGATTTGTGATCAGGAGCCTCAATGTCAACCGATCCGGATTGATCTTCCGATCATGGCTCAAAATCTGAAAGCAATTGCAATTGAGATTTCACAGCGACGTACATTTCAAGAGCGATTCTCACAAGGTATGTCGATTTTGTGATCTTGCAAGGTTGGCTTCCTGGCTATTTTGAACGCTTACTAAGTCATCTGAACGTTTCAATTTTATAATTTGTTTCATGGCTGTAGATCTGGACTATGCACTTCAGTTCGGCTACGATTTCAGAGCTCCAGCTCCAGCGCTACCTCCCTCCACCTTTCGACCACCTCCAGCTTACGACGAAGATGTCTCTCACCCACAGGTAGCTTCTTCTCTCGCCCCAACTGGTGCTAAACCGAATACATCACCACTTTCTGCCTTGGATCCTGCTCTAGAAAATCACCCTGCACTGCGTATTATTCGTGAAACGCTTTATGCATCTCTTACCGATATCCTCTATACCACCCCGACCGTCTTCGAAATCTTGCAGTCTAGAAGTTCAACCGACGGCCAGCTTTCTCGGGCATATTTTGGTGCACTATGTCTAGCCATTCTAGAAGTTTCCTTGACGCTCGTTAGTCCTACGGATCGTCATGTACAGGTGGTCAATTTAGGAAGTGGATATCCATCGATCTTGAAAATCGAAGACTGTCCGCCCCACCTCCAACCACTTGCCGCCCAATTATTCTTAATCGCTTCCTCTACGCAGCCCTTAGCTCAAGCAGACCATGAAGACGCAGTCGAGAATGCAAGTCGTGGGGGCCAAACTGTTCGAACCAAGATTGATAGACTCAAAAATGATTTGGAGCATGGTACTAACTGGGAAGCCGGACTTAACACAGGCGAGATTGAGAGTAACCGAGCCACGAGTCCCACGGGCACTGTCAGAGTCGCTGCAAATCGAATCAACGCATTGGCTCTAGGGATAAGTCAAATACCATCTTTCAGGGAACGCGAAGAGGCTCTTTTTGAGATCTTAGTGCCCAGTTTGAGCGAACGTAAAAAAACCTGAAGCTCGACTTATTCACCGATACCCGAGCCAATCATCTACATCTCAACTCCCACCCCATTTTCAAAGAAGAAACAATTCGAAGTGAAAGGTAAACCCAAAATAATTCAAGATACGAAATTTTCTGTTGCTTTGACTACCCACGGAGTATGTTTATCTCTGTCTATTTATCTTGTTTTATGCTACATACATATAAACTTGCTTGTACCACCAAGGAAAAAGAAACTGGAACATTCAATTTTACTGCGAGGAAAGTCATGTTTAACTGGTATCGATTCCTGTCTTCTGGTTTTTAATTCCGAGATTCTCCACATGTTGTATGAGTTTGAAACACTTCTCTTTCGGACCGATGGCCTTCTTTTCTCCGCAATGTGACCAGACTTTCTTGTTGACATGAGACAAAACATGTCAATTTGCTGCGCTTCCTCATTGTAAAGAGGCATTACTGAACTCATGAGGCTTCAGGCTCAAAGGCCTTGTTTGACTTTCGCTGATACCCTGCGGACTCATATGCGAAGCCATCGGCCATTAACAACTGCAAGGTGGAACATGCAGACTGGGATTAATGAGGAGATCCCTGGGACCAAGTGGCCTTGTGAGTTCTGGGCCCTTCCCCTGATTCCGTCTGTCATATTTGCTATTACATTGAGAAATTTGACCTACCACAAGTAACGATCATCGATTTTTGACAATTTTTAGCCCCCAAAATTAGTCGGCACACATGCGTTTTCAGCTTTACTTCGTCCTCCTGATGATACCTCTTCATCAGGTTGACACAATCCAAGTGGAGGTTCAAAATGTAATTCATAGCTTCGAGCCAGTTGTAAGGACTCATACGATTGGCAAGCAGGGGTTCAGTCGAGAAGCTGGGTTGGTAAATGAAGTTAAAAACACAGAGACACTTGAAGATACCTTGGAAGAAAAATCGTTGGTGAAGATCTATTCGACGAAAACCAGGCTAGTGCTAGCCGATGACGAGCTGAACGAAGAGGAAGAAGAAGCACTTGCCAAAGAATGTCTAAGAGAGATACTGAGAACAGCCGGTCATCGATCCCGAACAACCAGTCAGAATAGATTAGCAAAGCGCTCGGCCCTCAAGTGCGCTAAGTTTCGGAGCCCCAGACATAAACTCTTGTGGTGGGCCTTCAAACGTCAACTCCATCGTGCCGCTAACGCAATTCGAAAACTGTTTCGGCGGTTCATGGCTTGGTGCAGAAAGTGAGCGGCAACTCGGAGCTGATCATGATCGAGTTCCGTTGGTACTTTTTACGCAAGATAGGATACAAAGATCCTCACGCCTTTGAATGCATGGATACATCATGAATCATTTCAATTCATTTTTTCTTTCTTCAAAGATGTTCATACTTCATTGGGACCTTTAAAGGAAGATAATCATGGCCAACCGCGATAAGTACAGATATCTGAAGCTTGCTACGGGCTCTATTCTTAAAAAATGTAGGACGGAAAACGGGGACAGATACACGCAACCCAAGGACCAGACCATTCGTATACGCCCAAGCAAGCTATGAAGCCCATCGATCTGAACGGCACGACGAGGGTCATTAATGATCTTGTACTAGTTGTAGTCACTTCATCTCGGATTTACTGTATTTTTACTTATCTGCATGGCGTTGACCCCTGAGTTCTCTCACCTCACTCTCATGATGTGAGAGTACACCAATCGGATGAAATCGGACACCATGCTCTGTCCTCAAACAAAAGGATGAGCATCAACATCACCATCAAGATTTTTTAGATGATCTTGGAAGCAGCGGTAAGTTTGAAACCTCAAGAAATTGGTGGCAGTTGACATGCAACAACTCACTAAATTCTCCAAGCTCAACTCGAGTCAATGGTAGGCTGATAGCGTTACCCGTGTCAGTGAGACATTTTCAAGTGTGGAAATTTTAATGCATGTATGATAAAAGTTTTGTACATTGAAGAGGACCCTTCCAGAAATATCAATAATTATCTTGATATGATTGGGACTGTGAACCAGTGTATTCAAAGATAACCTTTGATGTGGCATGGTTGTGTTGTCAGCGTCCTGGGAGTAGTTCAGGGAGGGAAAGCAGCAGACCTGGAAGAGAGAAAGCAGAAGTGATTTTTATTATCTACAGGTGTGAAAACCCCCCAAGGATGGGTGTGCAGCCGCACACCCCGTTCAAAAAAGGGTGTGAGGTTTGCACACCCTTCAGGAGGCTGTACTGTAGCCTTCTCAACCACATACCTTGACCGGAGGGGAATCCCTCTGGCTGCAGAGGTTATACAACCTCCTCAACCGGAGTGACTCCCTCCAGTCAAAGAGGTTATACAGCCTCCTCAACCGGAGGGACTCTTCCCAGTTGTGTAGTTTTTATAGCCTCCTCAACCAGAGGGGACTCCCTCCGGTAAAAGAGGTTGTATAACCTCCTCAACTGGAGGGAGTCCCTCCGGTTGAGGAGACAGCCTCCTGAAGGCCGTGCAAACCGTACACCCATCTGTGGGGGTGTTGCATGCCTTTAGAAGGGTGTGCAAACTGCACACCCATTTTACAGGGGTAATAACACCCAAAAAAGGGTGTGCAGCATGCACACCTGTCAAAAAAAGGGTGTGTGGGCTGCACACCTTTTTTTAACAGGTGTGGGGCCAGGGGCATGCACTTCTCAACCCCCCCCCCCGCCCAGCCGGGTGTGCAACACCATATTTGTCCTCTCCAGTTATTTGAGGTTACCAGAGATAGATGCTAGCCATTTGAGGTCACCAAGGTCTTGAGCCTCACTCAATACTTGTGTCAACATTGTGTTGACTTTCCCAACCTGGAGTATGGATTGGCACCCAATTGAAACTCCATCCAACTCTTTGCTTGTAAGTCAATAGAGAAGCATTTCAACTTGTGTACTGGATAGATAACAGACCAAGGAGGAGCAGAAGAAAATGATCTGGATTGGGGGAAGTCTTCCTTCTTGAAATTGCGGACAAATACCAAGTATTCTAATTGTACTGAGGTATTGCAAGGAAGAGTATTTTTGTAATCTTCAAACTGGGACTCAGGGCAGAGAACATTACTGGATATGACAGTAGTAGCCGTGGCCATGCTGGGTAAAACAGACTTTGTGGATGGTGCCAGAAGGAAACCCAGCAGGGAAAGGCAACACTCTTTTATAGCTTTCCCATCTGTCTGGCCCACACACAGATAATATTAATATATAGGTGATGTGTCTAGCCCACACACTACTTATCAGATCCAGCACAGAGTATATCTTGTGCTGGATGTGAAATTTTTCCAAATCTCACTTACACATGACTCAAGTGCAATCACATGTGTGCTTGACATGACTAATTTGTGGAGTGTGTGCAGCAATATGAAGCAATTTCATATTGTCACAATCAAGTCATTTTATTATCAGATACTGAACCAGTCAAGCAAACAAGCACAAACACAAAGGAAGAATAAAGTCAAAGCAAGAGAAAGAGGAAGACAGCTAAAACAATGTGTACCAGTTAATTGATCATGTATTTGTATTGAGGTGGGGGTGATGGTCAGTGTGACCAGAAAAAAAGTGAGAACCAAGAAATACATTTCATGATTGAGGAGAAGAAAAAATCATCTGGAAACATAATAGTCAGAGAGGTCAGGCTTGTTGGATGTATCAGGCCACTTGTATCCAGCCCGCTTGAAAAGGTTTTGGCAGAGACATGCTGAGCAAAATCCATACATGGTACGTTCAATCTCCCACATTGGATCTGGGCAGCTAGCCAAGGTTTGCAAGCACCAAAGTTTAGACTTAACTTGAGAAAAACAAAGCACAATTGGGTTGAGCTCTGGGCAGTAGGCAGGTAGATATACCAGAAGGATCCCCATGTTGTGAAACAATTGGGCAACACGCTCCCCACCATGTATACAGGCATTGTCCAAGACAAGGATAGAGTTGTCAGCCGGATAGAGGTTCATGCAAGGTATCTAAAATCACACACTGTCAGCTTGCATAATCTGTTCTTTTATTCAAGTCAAAACCAAAAACCCTCAACCCACAAGCAAATACTTAAGAAATTAGGCAAAGTTGCATCCCTTGACCGTTTTTTTGGTCACTGTGATTGCTAGGAAACCACAGAAACCAATTGCGGGGAGGAATGGGAACCAAGTAGGGTTTTGATTGGTTATGGTCCTATCCACAGGTTTTGCGTTTGGGGATTGAGAGAAAGTACAAAGTAAATCTTGTGAGCAGATGGAAGACTTGTCTGGAAATAGCCAGTTTACAGCTTCAGCCCCAACACCAAATGTAATGAGAAAGCATTGAACAATAATTAAGTCGCATACTTGTGAAAACAAGGAACTCCGGAGGGATGTCCTTCATCTGGTCAAAAAATTTCCACTTAGCCACCAGCAACTTTCTGATATTGATAGTATTTGCTTTTTTCAATGTTATCTCCATCTTTTTGACAAGGTTGAAATGGAGAGTAGTGACACTAAGCAGTGTATTGGATTAGTTGTACAACCATTTTTTTTTCATTTTGTCTATAAAAAAACCCTGGTTCCAATTGAACCAGTTCAATCATGAAGGTTTGGTCTTTGAGGGTCAGTAGATGAACACCCTATCTTTTTGCATAAGCAATGGGTCTCAAACCACGCAATGTGTTTTCTGATAGAGATTCATCCACCAGTTGAATGACTGGGTAGATATTGAGACTCCAAGCACCTGGAAAATTGCTGCCCAACTGTAATACTGGCATAACATTCACACTGTTGCAATCTTTGTGCCAGGATTGTACTTTACAAAAACCATGCTGTCCTTAGAAGGGGAAGGGGGGGAGAGACGGAAAATGTCAATAGATGTGAAGTACAGCCAATAAATGGTGGCTACTTACCGGGGGCAGTATTGTAATATTGTATTGGGTTGTTGCCAATTTGGTGGAGGTGGGGGCCTACAAATTACACAAAGCGGTGGGTGGGTGGAGGATGTGGATGATGTGTGCTGGCATCAGCAGACACATGCCATCTCAAAGGCTGTGTGGGATTTACATGGCCATGAAGATCCACTGGAAATCAGGGCTACCAGACCAGCACTTGGATTTTGTAGTGATAATTTTTTATATGCATAACAAAACAAAAACAAAACTGAAATTTTCCAAGTTTTATGAAAAACACAATAAGTAAATCTGGAGCAAGTGGGAAATTTGAGCTGAAAAAGAGAAATCTTTAGCTAATTCAAAAAAGGAAAGGTCCAATTTAAAAATTAGACACATATTTAAATTCAGTGGACAGCTTTTAGCTATGGTGGGCCACTGATTGTTTTTTTTAAAAACAATGTTAGTGTATAAGCACCTTTTGGTGCAGCATGTGTAATGTTGGAAGCCTAGTAGCTGCTTTCTGCTTTGCTATGATACAATATGCTACCACTACATAAGGATAAAAAATGCACTAAAAAATTCTTAAAAAGCACTCCAGAATAGTGTACCCACCACATTTTGTGTGTAACTTTAGTGCAAACGTGCTAACACACAATTGTCAAATAATTATGTGTTAGCCACATTACACTAGGAAGAAACAATGATAACTTGATGACAAGTGACATTCTGCAACTTTGGTTGCAGCTCCAAAGCTGCTCCAATCCTACTCTTCCTGTATATTTGATTCTCACTGGTGGTTTAATTCAACAGCTCCTATTCTACTGGCTAAGATCACACTTCACTTATTCAGCTAACTGATTCTGCTCAGTTCCCACTGATTCTACTTAGGTTCCACTGATTCTGCTCAGTTTCTGCTGATTCTGATCAGTTTCAAATGATTCTGATCAGTTTCAAATTATTCTGATCAGTTTCCACTGATTCTGCTCAGTTTTGACTGATTCTCTGCATTTTCCACATCCTGCTCAGTTTTAACTGATTCTGCTCATTTTTAATGATTCTACTCTTTTTTTACTGATTCCACTCATTTTTCACTGATTCTGCTCAGTTTCACTACTTCTGCTCATTTTTCACTGATTCTGCTCAGTTTCACTGATTCTGCTCAGTTTCACTGATTCTGCTCAGTTTTCACTGATTCTGCTCAGTTTTCACTGATTCTGCTCAGTTTTCACTGGTTTCATTTTTTTTCTGTTGCTCATCAGTTTTCCCTGGCTGAGCTGAGGAGTCACTAAAGAAAAAATAAGTGCAAACTCTGGCGAAGTGCAAACTCTGGCACAGATGAGTGTTCAGTCTGGCACAGCTTATAAGTTTTCACTCAAGCATAGCTCAATATCCCCCCTGGGAAAGCTCAGTTTTCACTCTGGTAGCTCAGTATTAAGCCTATTTTAGCTCAGTGTTCAGTTTGGTGCAGTTCAGTGTTCAATCTGGTGCAGCTCAGACATGACTGTTGGGCAGAAGGAAGGCACATAAATGAGGGCGGGAATGAAGTTTCCACTGAGCTATGTACCTATTTTAATCAAAGCTGAGCAGCTACCCAACACTTATATGCACAGAATGCAGAAAGAGCTTTTATAAGCTGGCACAGCCTCTGGTTGTGCAAGGTAGAAAAATGAATACCCAATTTTGTTTTAAAGTAATTCAAGGAGTAGCAGTGGATAGAAAGTGATCATTAATTTTTCCTGGTGTTACACCAGCCCCAAACTAATTATATTTAGCTGGCCCAGTTTTTGCTTTTTTCAAAAGAAGGTCATTTCTGAGTCAAGACAAGGACATCAAATCTTCCAACAGACAACATTAGGTGAATTCCTGAAAAGTATTTTTGAGGAAAATAACAACAAGACAAAGTCCACAAATTGTTCTCTCTGGAACTTGTTTATGCCACATGAATTTTAATACCCTGTCTTTAGCCCTTTTAACTGTAGTCAGTTTCACTCATCTCACACTATTTTTTATTAAACATGTGAAAGGAATGTGTGGGAGGTGTCCTTTGTGTTGAAGTTTAACACTAGCATTGCTTCATACACATTGCTAACACATCCAATCCAAGTGAGACTTCATACCAGCATTGGGAATATGTCATCATCACCATCACACAAGGATACATATCAAATGTGTTCAACATGGCAGTGTACTGAGCTCAATGGTTAGAGTATGACTCATAATACTGAGGTTGTGGGTTTGAGTCACACATTACACCTTTCTTTTTACTTGTTCAACAGGGCAAAGCCCCAAATTTGGGGATTCAAGGTGAATTTTATTTAGGTGGGTGTTTTTTTTGGAGGGAAAATTTACCAAAAATAATTATGTGTATTACCATAAATTCCAATTGAAAAAGCAAATGAAAATGAAAAATGAAATGAAAATGAAATGAAAAATGAAAATGGAAAATGAAAAATGAAATGAAAATGAAAAATGAAAAATGAAAATGAAATGAAAATGAAATGAAAATGAAAATGAAGGAAAAGAAAATGAAAATGAAAATGAAAATGAAAATGAAATGAAATGAAATGAAATGGAAATGAAAATGAAATGAAAAACAGGCCAAATAGCAACAAACAAAATATATCACTGTGAATGAACACGTGAGAGAACCTCTTTGTAAACAATGTTTGAAGTTTGGTATGAAGGAGGGCCAGATTCTGGCTGAGGGATTACAACCTTTGTTGTGTGACTGGACTTACTTTGAGAAGAGCAACATAAAAAGTTGCCCATGACTAAAAACAGGTTCAAGAAGCACAATACCAACATTTCCAATGGTCTGACCCTGAGACTTGTTGATTGTGAGACAAAAAGCAAGATTAAAAGGAAACTGGGTGTGTATTAGCTTGAAGGGGAGTCCAGTCTCTTCAGGGTCAGATATAAATGGGATGCAAGGTATGGCAACCAATTCACCAATTCTGTTTCCTGAAGCCACTTTTGCAAAAATTACTGAAGGACTGAAGTTTTCAACAATCAATCTGGTACCATTTCAAAGACCAATTGTTTGATCCAGGTTCCTTAGCATGATAATTGGCCACCCCACTTTATTTGAAGGAGGTGAGGGGGAAATCCAGATAGGTTTATGCTATTAATATACTCAGGCAAGTAAAGACCTTGAGTATCGTCCTCTACTGAATCATGACTGGTGTAAGAAATAAGTTCAGATGGGATGTAACTCAAGACCTTTGAATTGAAATTTGATTGACAGATTTGTTCTTGGCAGCGAAGACTTGCCCAA